>OU744316.1:68857964-69153802 GCA_916610145.1 Eristalis arbustorum
TATTATTATTTTATATTATTTTATTTATATTACTCCTATTGCTGTTATTATTATTATTCAAGTTACAATTGAAACCCTACCCAATATTAATATATACTGGCATATGCATTGCCGATAAATTGAGTCTATAAGTGGGATCATTAAATTCTTCTTAACTCCATAAGCAAAGCCCTACTGCCAAGCATTACACATCTGCATTTGTAATGGTATTGCTCTTGACTGATGATTATGTTCAGTGTTATATACAAACATTGTTTATCTAACCACAGACCCGCATATGGTAGTCAATATTCATACATATTGAAGTGCTGCTCCAGTATGAGTTCAGTGGGTTTTCTATCGCAGCCCTATTCCCATCTATCCCGTATTTCATTGAATGCTGTTGTTTTTGTTCATAATTGCATTACTGGGGCGGTTGAGGTGGACACCACATCGAATGGAAGTGAATCTGCCATTGCATGTGGTGGGCGATCATAGATGTACCATAACTCGAATGTAACTATTTTACGGAATTCAAAATGAATATTGTAGTCTGTGAACGTTTATGTGACAACATTTTTGGTTTAACTTTTGAAAGATTAAGGGCTGCGCAATGCAAATGAGGTTTAGTTAAAATGTGTTGACGTCTTTAATATAACTATTATATAGTATTAAAAGTGAAGAGTGGGCTCAGTACTTTACTATTCGAAAACAAATGTGTTGTTAATATTCTAACCCCAAAGAAATAATGACGACATAATATCACTTGCACTGTTACGGCAACAATAGGTTTGATTTAAATAGAATGCATGACATATGTAATAAGAATAATTGATCAAATAGCACATCTACAGATGAAAAAGTTAAATGCACAACTGGTCAAAGTTTTCTGTTGTGTTAGCTTCAATATCAATCTAAATCATCCTAAATATAACTTCTGTCGCGTAGGAAATATGCAAGGGACTCAAATATTACTCAACCTTTCGGTTCAGTGCTTCATTCTTCTACGACACCAGGATCGTTCTAGGAGATTTTAATGGGCAAGGAAGAAATCTTTGCTACAGTCGTCGGAAAACACAGCCTACACGACAACACGTCCGAAAATGGACTCAGGCTCTTGGACTTCGTAACGGGGCAAAACCTTAGTGTAGCCAGCACGCTATTCCCTCACCTCAACATTCACAAAGGGAAATGGCGGTCCCCTGATCAATCAACCGTCCACCAGATTGATCACATTGCGATCGACAATGTCAGACACTCCTCCAGTGTCCTCGATGTCCAAACGTTCCGAGGTGCTAACATCGACTCGGATCATTACCTTGTTATAGCCAAGGTAAGAACTCGGATGTCGATTGTACAACGGAGTAGAGCAAGACCAAAACAGTTTAACGTTGGAAAGCTACAATCGCAATCGACCGCTGGGAACTTTTCCGATCGAGTCTCCCGTAAGCTCTCAGAGAGGCCAACTCTGTCAGGCGAAACAATCGACGGACAGTGGTACCGTTGTCAAAACGCCATCAGAGAAGCTGCCTCTGATGTGTTGAGTCTTAAAATGCCACCTAGAATAAACCCATGGTTTGACAATGAGTGTCGGCAGGCGCATTCAGCGAAGCTAGCAGCATATAAGGCGAAGCTGGATAGAAAAACGAGAGCGGTTCGTGAGCTTTACGAACTTAAAAGAAGGGAAGAGCACCGGCTTCTCAAAAAGAAAAAGGAAGGAGCATGAGAAGCGCGCGATAGAGGAAATGTGGAGGTGGTACGGCAGAAATAATGTCAGAAAGTTTTACCAGCAGGTGAAACAACTATCCAAAGGGTACAAACATCGGGCAGAAGCCTGTCGGAACGAAGAGGGACAACTCGTAGTAGAGTCGCAGGTCGATACTGAGAATCTGGGAGGATCACTTCTGCAGACTGTTTAACGGCGAAGAGGACAACAATACCGCTGTCAGGCAGAATGTTCCACTCCACGCAATGGACGACGGTAGAAGAGTTCCGTCCCCCGGATCTAGACGAAGTCAAGATAGCGATATCGAGACTTAAGTCGAACAAAGCTGCTAGAGCGGACGGACTGTTCGCGGAATTGTTTTAAGCAGCAGTAGATGATCTGGTTGGGCGCATCTGTAGCATATGGTCGGAGGAAAGCATGCCCGACGAGTGGAATCTTAGTATCGTTTGCCCGATCCACAAGAAAGGAGACCCCCTTTGACTGCGCCAACCGTGTGACCGCCTGAAACCATTCGTCGAAAATATGATAGGTAGCTATCAGTGCGGTTTCAGGCCAGGGAAGTCCACTATCGATCAAATCTTCACATTACGGCAGATCGTCGAAAAACACCAGAGATGCAGATCGACACCCACCACCTATTTGTCGACTTTAAGGCTGCATATGACAGTGTGCATAGAGACAAGCTATACAACGCCATGTCTAGTTTTGACATTCCTGCCAAACTCGTCAGATTGTGCAGGATGACAATGGAGAAATCTCGCTGCTCCATCAAGGTCGGTAACGTGATTTCTTCAACATGCTTCTGGAGAAGATCGTGCAAAACTCACACGCTATTATGAGAGACACGATTTTTCAAAAAATTGAGTCTGTAAGTGGGATCATTAAATTCTTCTTAACTCCATAAGCAAAGCCCTACTGCCAAGCATTACACATCTGCATTTGTAATGGTATTGCTCTTGACTGATGATTATGTTCAGTGTTATATACAAACATTGTTTTTTTAACCACAGACCCGCATATGGTAGTCAATATTCATACATATTGAAGTGCTGCTCCAGTATGAGTTCAGTGGGTTTTCTATCGCAGCCCTATTCCCATCTATCCCGTATTTCATTGAATGCTGTTGTTTTTGTTCATAATTGCATTACTGGGGCGGTTGAGGTAGATACCACATCGAATGGAAGTGAATCTGCCATTGCATGTGGTGGGCGATCATAGATGTACCATAACCCGAATGTAACTATTTTACGGAATTCAAAATGAATATTGTAGTCTGTGAACGTTTATGTGACAACATTTTTGGTTTAACTTTTGAAAGATTAAGGGCTGCGCAATGCAAATGAGGTTTAGTTAAAATGTGTTGACGTCTTTAATATAACTATTATATAGTATTAAAAGTGAAGAGTGGGCTCAGTACTATACTATTACCAGTATATATATTATACTGGTTTTAGTTAGAAAGACAATCAAAAATGGCAGTTTAAATCCAATTTGTGGCTATTTCACTAAAAATGATACAAAAGGCATTTGCAACATATTGTTATGTTTAGGACAAAACTGTGTCTACGTATTCACGATTAATTTGCCCAATAGGGTTCGATCACTGGATTGTGACAAAATGAAACTCACAAGTTCAAAAATTCAATTCACTGATTTATTTACTTGTGCATCCAGGGCAAAGTTGTTGATTGCTCTCAACTTGGCGAGATTCCAGCAACCATCCCTGTAAATGCACAGGTCAAGTTGACATACAGCCCCCTCGCTGCGCCCTCTGGATAACCACTGCTGCAGCCGCTTAGAGGTGAACCAATGTATACATCGACTCCTTGTCCGGGGGTATAAACCAGGAGCCGGTCCTCCAGGTTCGGAGTTTCGCGTGGGGTTAACTTTCCCACCGTGTAAAATACACACAAGTTCAGAGACGGCAACAAGCTTCGGATACGGATGACCCTACTGCTGACGACCATGGACAGCGAAACAAGGACAACGATTTTCGGTTCTGCACGTGGAATGTGAGGTCACTTAACAGACCACGTGCAGCCGCTGAACTTGCGAAAAAACTGCGACATATATTACGGCAATTGCTACAAAGAGCGAAGGCAGCACTTGTTTGGATGCGGTTTTGTTGTTAGACGCAGACTTAGGCAAGAAGTCTTAAGCTTTAGATACATAAGCGAACGCCTCACAACAATCCGCATCAAAGCAACATTCGGCAACATCAGCCTAACTTGCGCCCACGCCCCAACGGAGGACAAAGACGATGATAGCAAGGATCACTTCTATGATCTCTACGACACCAAGATCGTTCTAGGAGATTTTAATGGGCAAGGAAGAAATCTTTGCTACAGTCGTCGGAAAACACAGCCTACACGACAACACGTCCGAAAATGGACTCAGGCTCTTGGACTTCGTGACGGGGCAAAACCTCAGTGTAGCCAGCATGCTATTCCCTCACCTCAACATTCACAAAGGGAAATGGCGGTCCCCTGATCAATCAACCGTCCACCAGATTGATCACATTGCGATCGACAATGTCAGACACTCCTCCAGTGTCCTCGATGTCCAAACGTTCCGAGGTGCTAACATCGACTCGGATCATTACCTTGTTATAGCCAAGGTAAGAACTCGGATGTCGATTGTACAACGGAGTAGAGCAAGACCAAAACAGTTTGACGTTGGAAAGCTACAATCGCAATCGACCGCTGGGAACTTTTCCGATCGAGTCTCCCGTAAGCTCTCAGAGAGGCCAACTCTGTCAGGCGAAACAATCGACGGACAGTGGTACCGTTGTCAAAACGCCATCAGAGAAGCTGCCTCTGATGTGTTGAGTCTTAAAATGCCACCTAGAATAAACCCATGGTTTGACAATGAGTGTCGGCAGGCGCATTCAGCGAAGCTAGCAGCATATAAGGCGAAGCTGGATAGAAAAACGAGAGCGGTTCGTGAGCTTTACGAACTTAAAAGAAGGGAAGAGCGCCGGCTTCTCAAAAAGAAAAAGGAAGGAGCATGAGAAGCGCGCGATCGAGGAAATGTGGAGGTGGTACGGCAGAAATAATGTCAGAAAGTTTTACCAGCAGGTGAAACAACTATCCAAAGGGTACAAACATCGGGCAGAAGCCTGTCGGAACGAAGAGGGACAACTCGTAGTAGAGTCGCAGGTCGATACTGAGAATCTGGGAGGATCACTTCTGCAGACTGTTTAACGGCGAAGAGGACAACAATACCGCTGTCAGGCAGAATGTTCCACTCCACGCAATGGACGACGGTAGAAGAGTTCCGTCCCCCGGATCTAGACGAAGTCAAGATAGCGATATCGAGACTTAAGTCGAACAAAGCTGCTAGAGCGGACGGACTGTTCGCGGAATTGTTTTAAGCAGCTGTAGATGATCTGGTTGGGCGCATCTGTAGCATATGGTCGGAGGAAAGCATGCCCGACGAGTGGAATCTTAGTATCGTTTGCCCGATCCACAAGAAAGGAGACCCCCTTTGACTGCGCCAACCGTGTGACCGCCTGAAACCATTCGTCGAAAATATGATAGGTAGCTATCAGTGCGGTTTCAGGCCAGGGAAGTCCACTATCGATCAAATCTTCACATTACGGCAGATCGTCGAAAAACACCAGAGATGCAGATCGACACCCACCACCTATTTGTCGACTTTAAGGCTGCATATGACAGTGTGCATAGAGACAAGCTATACAACGCCATGTCTAGTTTTGACATTCCTGCCAAACTCGTCAGATTGTGCAGGATGACGATGGAGAAATCTCGCTGCTCCATCAAGGTCGGTAACGTGATTTCTTCAACATGCTTCTGGAGAAGATCGTGCAAAACTCACACGCCAATATGAGAGACACGATTTTTCAAAAAATTGAGTCTGTAAGTGGGATCATTAAATTCTTCTTAACTCCATAAGCAAAGCCCTACTGCCAAGCATTACACATCTGCATTTGTAATGGTATTGCTCTTGACTGATGATTATGTTCAGTGTTATATACAAACATTGTTTTTTTAACCACAGACCCGCATATGGTAGTCAATATTCATACATATTGAAGTGCTGCTCCAGTATGAGTTCAGTGGGTTTTCTATCGCAGCCCTATTCCCATCTATCCCGTATTTCATTGAATGCTGTTGTTTTTGTTCATAATTGCATTACTGGGGCGGTTGAGGTGGACACCACATCGAATGGAAGTGAACCTGCCATTGCATGTGGTGGGCGATCATAGATGTACCATAACTCGAATGTAACTATTTTACGGAATTCAAAATGAATATTGTAGTCTGTGAACGTTTATGTGACAACATTTTTGGTTTAACTTTTGAAAGATTAAGGGCTGCGCAATGCAAATGAGGTTTATTTAAAATGTGTTGACGTCTTTAATATAACTATTATATAGTATTAAAAGTGAAGAGTGGCTCAGTACTTTACTATTCGAAAACAATGTGTTGTTAATATTCTAACCCCAAAGAAATAATGACGACATAATATCACTTGCACTGTTACGGCAACAATAGGTTTGATTTAAATAGAATGCATGACATATGTAATAAGAATAATTGATCAAATAGCACATCTACAGATGAAAAAGTTAAATGCACAACTGGTCAAAGTTTTCTGTTGTGTTAGCTTCAATATCAATCTAAATCATCCTAAATATAACTTCTGTCGCGTAGGAAATATGCAAGGGACTCAAATATTACTCAACCTTTCGGTTCAGTGCTTCATTCTTCTACGACACCAGGATCGTTCTAGGAGATTTTAATGGGCAAGGAAGAAATCTTTGCTACAGTCGTCGGAAAACACAGCCTACACGACAACACGTCCGAAAATGGACTCAGGCTCTTGGACTTCGTGACGGGGCAAAACCTCAGTGTAGCCAGCATGCTATTCCCTCACCTCAACATTCACAAAGGGAAATGGCGGTCCCCTGATCAATCAACCGTCCACCAGATTGATCACATTGCGATCGACAATGTCAGACACTCCTCCAGTGTCCTCGATGTCCAAACGTTCCGAGGTGCTAACATCGACTCGGATCATTACCTTGTTATAGCCAAGGTAAGAACTCGGATGTCGATTGTACAACGGAGTAGAGCAAGACCAAAACAGTTTGACGTTGGAAAGCTACAATCGCAATCGACCGCTGGGAACTTTTCCGATCGAGTCTCCCGTAAGCTCTCAGAGAGGCCAACTCTGTCAGGCGAAACAATCGACGGACAGTGGTACCGTTGTCAAAACGCCATCAGAGAAGCTGCCTCTGATGTGTTGAGTCTTAAAATGCCACCTAGAATAAACCCATGGTTTGACAATGAGTGTCGGCAGGTGCATTCAGCGAAGCTAGCAGCATATAAGGCGAAGCTGGATAGAAAAACCAGAGCGGTTCGTGAGCTTTACGAACTTAAAAGAAGGGAAGAGCACCGACTTCTCAAAAAGAAAAAGGAAGAGGCAAGAGAAGCGCGCGATCGAGGAAATGGGGAGGTGGTACGGCAGAAATAATGTCAGAAAGTTTTACCAGCAGGTGAAACAACTATCCAAAGGGTACAAACATCGGGCAGAAGCCTGTCGGAACGAAGAGGGACAACTCGTAGTAGAGTCGCAGGTCGATACTGAGAATCTGGGAGGATCACTTCTGCAGACTGTTTAACGGCGAAGAGGACAACAATACCGCTGTCAGGCAGAATGTTCTACTCCACGCAATGGACGACGGTAGAAGAGAATTCCGTCCCCCGGATCTAGACGAAGTCAACGACTTAAGTCGAACAAAGCTGCTAGAGCAGACGGACTGTTCGCGGAATTGTTTTAAGCAGCTGTAGATGATCTGGTTGGGCGCATCTGTAGCATATGGTCGGAGGAAAGCATGCCCGACGGGCGGAATCTTAATATCGTTTCCCCGATCCACAAGAAAGGAGACCCCCTTTGACTGCGCCAACCAAGTGACCGCCTGAAACCATTCGTTGAAAATATGATAGGTAGCTATCAGTGCGGTTTCAGGCCAGGGAAGTCCACAATAGACCAAATATTTACATTACGGCAGATCGTCGAACAACCCCAGAGATGCAGATCGACACCCACCACCTATTTGTCGACTTTAAGGCTGAATATGACAGTGTGCATAGAGACAAGCTTTACAACGCCATGTCTAGTTTTGACATTCCTGCCAAACTCGTCAGATTGTGCAGGATGACAATGGAGAAATCTCGCTGCTCCATCAAGGTCGGTAACGTGATTTCTTCAACATGCTTCTGGAGAAGATCGTGCAAAACTCACACGCTATTATGAGAGACACGATTTTTCAAAAAATCCGTGCAATTGTTAGCATTCGCGGACGACAGTGACGTGATTGGTCGAAATCAGCAAGCCAGCGTTTGCTGGTCTTAAAACGGAGGCGGTAAAAATGGGTTTAGCGGTGAATGAGGGCAAAACAAAGTATATGCTATCATCAAGAAAGGACACACAACATCGACGACTCGATCATAACGTCACCATAGCCAGCTACAAGTTCGAGGTAGTAAAGGCCTTCATCTACCTTGGCTGCCAAGTAAATAGTGCAAACAACATTAGTACCGAGATTAAACGCAGAATAAATCTTGCCAACCGCTGTTTCTTTGGGTTTAAGAGGCAATTGAGTAGTAGAGCCCTCTCTAGAAAGACCAAGCTCACATTATATAAGACCTTGATCATCCCTGTCCTGCTGTATAGCGCGGAAGCTTGGACTATCTCAAGAGCGGATGAAGACGCACTTGGTCTCTTCGAGAGAAAAGTTCTGCGTTCAAACTTTTGTCCTGTTTGCATTGAAGGTTTCTGGAGAAGAAGATTCAACCACGAATTGTACGGGCTGTACAGCGACATGAGTGTAGTCAGGCGATTACGGACTCAACGCCTACGGCTAAGCCATGTTGAGCGCATAGACAACACTGCACCAGCCCGAACCAGTGGGACAACGCTCTATTGCGTATACGACGATGGAGCCGATGGCTCACTCAACTGGAGAAGGACCTCAAACAACTTAGAGTGCGAAATTGGAGGCAGCTGGCTAAGGACCGTGCCGCCTGGAGAGGATTGTTGACCGAGGCCCAGGTTCAAACCGGACTGTAGCGCCACAAGAAGAAGACGAAGATCAAGCGGGCTTTAGAACGAAATAGTCCACTGTGGACAATATTTAAAGCTTCAATAGTCCATTTGAAGTTTATCGAAAATAAAAAGGTTTACGCATTCTTTGTGAATTTGAGGGCAGCGTTCGATAAAGTTCCAAGAAAAATCTTATTTTTTAACTACGTAATGTTGGAGTATCAACAAAAAAAAATAAATCTAGAGAGAATATCTATAGTATCTATAGTAATACAAGATATGCAATATGGACGGGTGGAGAACTTTCGGAGTACTTTGAAACAGTATCGGGTGTAAAACAAGGATGCCTTCTATCCCCATTAAATTTTGCCGTAAATTAAACGACCTACACGAATATTTAGGTGGTGGCATTGTTTTCAGTGAAGCTGCTGTATGCGGATGACATCGTTATCTTATCTTATCAAACTGCTGACAAACGACGAATATGTCATAGTCGTACATAATTTGTTTCACTAAAAATGTCTGTAGATCTTAAATTCAAAAATTAAATATTCAAAAAAATGAAAATATTTTCAAATGTTTAATTAAAATAAATATATCGGAGTGGAAATTAATTTTAGTAACACTGCAAGTCTAAACGTTTCTTCCGTCTATTTTCCTGGATAGTCACGTACAGAATATATAACTTAAAAGCGACATTAGTCTACATCGTAGCTGTAGAGAATTACATTATATAGCTTATGTCTACGACATAATTTTACAATGTTACACCTATCCAGTCCCACTTACATCCCTGCATGCAGCAGATACTCGCCATCGACGTTAGGCATTTTTCTGAGTACAAGAATTACTATCTTAACGAGGTATTGTACAACAGGGCAAACGTGAAAAGGATACACAATTTTATCATTAAATTACTAAGAAGTCACATTGCAAAAAGTACGACTTCTACCAACAGTCTGATCTTCGGGGCTTATTACTCCAATTATATGTATCATGAAAAGGTGCGCCACAAAGGCGTTGTTTAGCCTGAAGCATTCCTCTATTTTGATTCGATCGGTCTGATCCAGAACACGGAAGGATGCCCTGTAATCTACCACGTGGTACTTCGAACAGTTGACAGGCGACTCATTTACGAATCGGATGCCGTCCGCGAAAACGTGGATCTCCTCCGGTTCAGTAGAGCAATCTCTGCTCGAGACAGTGGAGAGAGTGATGAGGAGCGGCTCTTCTTTTGATGGTTACACTGGAACCAGTCTCTGCCTTCGGCCGCTCCTGACTGAAATAAGAGTTTTTTTGTAGTGGCTTAACGGCCCATTTACTTACTTGTAAGGTAGATTAAAAATAAAATAATAAATAAAAAACGAAAGTAAAAAATATTAAAAATAAAAATAAAAAAAAAGTGCACAAGGGCCTGTGTATTATATATATATATACGGACATAAATTAAGTTAGGCTATGTATGTTTTGTTAGGTTGATTTTTAATAGGGCAATACGATTTAGGTTAAGATTTAGGTTTAGCACCAATAAGGATGTCTAGAGTGCCAAGTTTTTCCGTAGTTTTCTTGACCGTTAGTCTAAAAAATAATAAAGTGGACGCCGAAAGCAAAATAAATAAATTACATAGATTCGATTATTTAAGAGTACCCTCGAAGCGTCAGTGAGATAGAATTAAGAACTTCAATTGTTAGATATTAAGATATATTTTAGTCATTTTTGTCTAGTATAAGTCATTCTAGAAGAAAATAAAAATGAAATAAAAAAAAACAACGGATTTAAGTTTTCATTGATACCTTTCAAAGAAAAATATTTGACAGTATTCACGTCTCTGTCCTTTTAAAACAGCTCCTAAACGTGCTTCCTCGAGAAATCGTTACAGAAGACTCTAGACTCGCACGATTAGGTTTCAACTAATTGAGTAGAGAAATAATTTGTGAAACAACAAGCTAAGACTGCTCGATACAAACTCTAGACCTTTTGGAATTTAGCTAAAATATTGCGGAAGAAAAACAATTATTGCCCAAGATTCGAAATAAATTCATTACAGTATCATTACTATGTTCTAATAAAGACAAAGCGGAATTGTAAATTACTATATTCCTTAAAAATAATCTCAGATCTCGGGTCAGAAGCAAAATAGTTATACTAAATAATTCCATTTCTTCAACACCTTCTAAGAAATTCACTTCTGTTGATGATATTGAATTCATTATTTCAGATATAAAAATCGTAAGTCCCGTGGAGTAGAGAATATCAATAATCACGTGATTAAACAACTGCAAACTAGTGCTTTTATCTAATTGAACTGGATTATCAGTGCGTATATAAAAATGCATTTTTTTTAAGTACCCATAAGTCTATTAAACGGCTTCAGCAAAATACTCGAAATGGTTATTCAAATTGAAATGGAAGCATTCTTGAGCGCTAATAACTCTACCTCCAGAACAATTTGGGTTTAGGCAGTATCTTCTACAAAGGCTGTTTCAGCAGGAGTCTCACAGAGATCAGTTCTCGCTCCTACACTATTCAATTTATATTTAAGGGCATTATCTAGAGTATTCAAGTGTCTCTTCGCGTTCTATCTGATGATTTGGCTCTATACTAATCATGAATGCGGTTCTGTGATAGAAAATGATTTCCAAATTCCAATCCAATATTTCCTGACTAGACGATCGAAATAAATGTTGATATGTGTGTATACTCCCCCATGCAGAAAACACAGACGCAACAATTACTTGAGGATCACATCAAGAAGGTTCTAGAAAAACAAAATAACCGTTCCGAATAGATACTTCTGCATTTAAACAGACAAGTAAAAGTGCACGGCGAAAAAGCTCACCACTTCGACAGAAAGGTTGTAAGCGTAGAGACGTCGATGGACAGCCTAGAAGCGTCGGTCGACGTAATGAAGAAGAGCATCCTTGCTCTGAAGGTGAGGGAACCAACGGTCAGCAGTGTCGGTACCGTTCAAACCACCAACTTACGACGGAACAACATTCCTCAACATTTTCAGGTTGCATTTATGACATATTATGACATATGTCACCAGGATACATCCGAGAGAAGAAGATAAAGCCGCAGCATTGGTTGGTTTGTTAATCGTTAAAGAGCGGTGCTGCGGACGTGCTTCAGACGATTCCAAATGATCTCCAGATGGACTACAATGCGATCATGTGCTCCCTGCAATACAAGTATGCATATGAACACCACGCGCAAGTCTTGCAGATGCAGTTGAAGGGCCGAAAACAACCATTGCGTTGAGTCGCTTCAAGAATATTCTGCAGAGGGTGAGCGATTAGCACATCTGCCGTACGCTGGCTGAACCCTAGATTGTTAAGAGAAATGACTAGACATTGAAACTGAAACTACCTCGGAAAAAAAGTTGGCAAAATTTGGAAGTAACTTCCATCATATATAAAATGTTTCAAAATTATTTGTATACCTATACATAAGTGTCGTGCAAATGCACTTTATAGATATCATTCATATTTGAACAAACAAACATAATGTTTTAACAAACATACTGTAAACAATAAAAGGGTTCGATCACTGGGTTTTGACAAAATGAAACTCACAAGTTCCAAAATTGTATTAACTGATTTATTTACCTATCCCACACAATTACTACTTTAAATTTACTACACTTTAATCTTAGTTTACTAACTTTTTTTCTTTGCTGCCTTCAGGCTTACAACTATACCATTTTGATCACTTTTATACAAAATGTTTGAGCTGTGTACCCTTATGTTTCGATGAATCTGGGCCAGAGATTGTTTGAGGGGTGACAACTCTTCTTCCTTTGGTGATACGCCAAACCTCATATCTGCTGGAAGTCTTAAGTGCGATCCAAAAATTGCTTTTGCCGGCGATGTTGATGTCGTGTCGTAGATAGCAGATCAGTATGCCATAAGAAAGACTGGTATTTGTTCGACCCAGTTACGTTGATTTCTGTCGACCACTTTCCTTAGATACTCCTCAAGTGTCGGGATGTACTCTTAAACCATACCGTCGAACTGTGGATGCAACGGTGTTGTCCTTGTCTTACCCCTGGTCCGAGTGCAGCTCTAAAGGAACACCGAAACGACATATTTGATTGCGGAAGAATGCATCATCACAAGTCTTGGCTTCCTGATTCGGTATGGCGTATACCTCCGGCCACTTGCTGAAATAGTCGATTACCACCAGGACGTACTAATAACTATGTTCGCTGGTCGGAAAGGACCCTGCTACATCAATGGCGACCCTTTCGAATGGTGCTCCAAAGTTTTACTGGCCCACGACTTCTTGACTGCTGCTCCTTCGCTTTCAGTAGCAGTAGAACCTCTGCTTAATTTTCTGAACCATATTAGTGATGCCTAAATGTCCTCCACTTGATCCGTTGTGTTATTCCTCCAAAACTTCCTCATTCTCCTCCTCGGAAACACTATATATCTTCGTATTGTTTGGCAATCCACACTTTCCCATACGCTATGCAAGCAACCATTCTGCATTTGCAGACTTGGCCACTGAGTCCACTGCCTTCGCGACGTTACTTTCTCCGGCCATTTCCTTCCATGATGGTCTAATTCCACGTCCTACGACTTCAATAATTTTTGACAGATCCGCATCATTCACTTGCACCTTGCGGATCTATTCCAGCGACTACGGTTCCTCGTTGTCTTCAATGAGAGTTCTTCCGATGACTACGATCTTAGCTGGTTTTTGATTTCATCTACCCACAACGTGTTTTTTTCCCACAATCACCGTCCAACTTTTCCCAAAGTTCGGTGGAATCTTGACTCCCTTTCCCGAAACTACTTTTTTTTCATAATTTGCGGGTGCTCAACGGGATTAATACTGTTAATTTTTCCGATGTCAAGACACAGCACGCGCCGAAGGTGGGAGAGAGGGAGAGGATGTACCTGTGCACTTCTTCTTCTTTGATTGGCGCTACAGTCTGGGTGGACCTGGGCCTGGACACCAAGTTGATTGGGGTTCTTTTCCACTAGTGTGAGCCATCTAGTGCGAGGACGTCCACTGTTGCGCTGTCCCAATGGCTCGGTGTCGAAGACTCTTCGGGACGGAGCTGTGGTATCCATCCGCTCTACATGACCTAACCATCTTAAGCGTTGGATTCGAAGACGCTTAACTAGGTGCATGCCGCTGTACAGCCCATACAGTTCGTGGTTGAACCTTCTTCTCTAAACGCCATCAACGCAAACAGGACCAAAGATCGTACGCATAACTTTTCTCTCAAAACAACCAAGAGCTCTTCATCTGCTTACAATAGCGTCCATGTCTCTGCGCCATAGAGCATACTATGCATTTGGTCTGTGTTTGATATACTTCACTCTATGCGGAAAGAAGAATGTTATGCCCAGCAGAAGAATGTTTGTGATCATATCAGCAGCGGCATAAACGTGGCTATCGAGAAAGCATAGAAGCCAGTTAAAATTCCTAAAGAAGTTGTTGAGTCCGCTCCAGTTGGCTTTCTCGTATAGCTATGCTATTCTTTTCGGAATTTGTTCTCTAACTGTTTGTGGCGACAACGAGAAATTTGCTCATACGACACAGTGGTTTGACGAGCCTAGAGGCGACAATATTTCAACAGAATATTTATCAGGTTGAGAGGTGAGAAACAGGTCCAGTGTGTTAGAGGAATGATCTGCAATATCAGGTATTCGTGTGAGCTCATTTACAAGCTGGGTCAGATTGCTTACCTCAGCAAAGATTTCAACGTACCTTTCTTCAGGTGTTGTCTGGCCTGAATATAGGAGCCAATTAGAATTGTCTACATTGAAATCGCTCGCAATATAAATTTCAGTGTGAGGATACAGGGAAACAATTCTTGAGATAGAACCGGACAGCGCACCAAATTCGTTAAAAGTTGAATTGCTATCCAAGCTTGGACTTCTGTAAATAAAGCAGTGGTGGATTAAATGCTTACGGACATGGAATTTTAACCTTCTTCTTCTCTTTGGCGCTACAGTCCGGGGCGAACCTGGGCCTCAACCAACATGCCTCTCCCGCCAGCACGATCTTTCGCCAGCCGACTCCAGCTGCGCACACCAAGTTGGTTGAGGTCCTTTTCCACTTGTGTGCGTCATCTCGTACGAGGACGTACTCTGTTGCGCTGTCGCAGCTCGGTATCGAACACTCTTTGGCCCGGAGCTGTGGTGTCAATCCGCTCTACATGACCTAGCCATGTTAAGCGTTGGATCCGAAGACGCCTGACTAGACTCAAGTCGCTGTACAGCCCGTACAGTTCGTGGTCGAAGAGATCAAGTGCGCCATAGAGCAGGACAGGGATGATAAAGGTCTTATATAATGTGAGCTTGTTTGGCTCTACTACTCAATTGCCTATTGAGCCCAAAGAAACAGCGGTTGGCAAGAGTTAATCTCGTTACTGATGTTGTTCGTACTATTAACTTGGGAACCAAGGCAAATAAACTCCTTAACCACATCGAAGTTCTAGCTGCCTATGGCGACGTTCTGACCGATTCGTCGATGTTGTGTTTCCTTTCTTGATGACAGCGTATACTTTGTTTTGCCCTCATTCACCGCTAAACCAATTTTTACCTCCGTTTCAATACCAGCAAACGCTTCATTTGTGGCTGCTGAGTGCAACCAATCACGTCAATGTCCTCTGCGTATGCTAGCAATTGCACGGATTTTCGGAAAATCGTGCCTCACAATGTTGAAAATTAAAAATGTTGAAAAAATCACATGACAGCGCGTCGCCCTGCCTAAACCTTTTTAAACATTGAAGGTCTCGGTGAGTTCGTTGCCGACCTTAATGGAGTAGCGAGAGTTCTTCATCGACAACCTGGACAACCTGATGACTTTGGCCGGAATGTCAAAACTAGCTCGTCTCTATGCACGCTGTCATATGCGGCCTTGAAATCGACAAATAGTGGATGGGTGTCGATCCGGTTCTCTTGGGTTTCTTTCGATGAGCTGCCGTAATGTGAAGATTTGATCAATGCTGGACTTCCTAGGCCTGAAACCGAAAGTTGACGAATGGTTTCAGGCGCCCACACAGAACTTATCCTCTCATAGTTGGCGCAGCCAAAGGGTCTCCTTTCTTGTGGATCGGATAGCATATTTTGCGAGATTTAAAATAAAATGCATATATTGGCTTTATTAACCATTAATGTCTTTTTCATTTATTTTAATATACTTTTATATTGAAATTATAAATAGCAATGTTCGTTTTTAATTTTTATACTCCTAATTGGTAAGAGATAGAGCGTTGTGTCATTGGTAACATTTTTCAGAAGTCGACAATTGAATAAACTACAATTTGAATAATTTACTTAAAAGATTCAATTATTAAATTTTATAATTTTCTTTTATTTAATTTTTTCATAAATAAATACAAGTTTGTTTATGGTCTCCTTTTATAGTTGTTTTGATCTTTTTTAAACGACAGGACTAACGAGATCTTGTGTACCCAAATTTGGTAGTAAACAACTACCCCAGAGTTGTTTTCAACATTAGACGAATTCTGCGGGATTATGTTTACGCAAATGTGGGTAAACAAGTACCCAACAAAAGTTGTCTTGGAATCTAGTGCCACGGGATACATAACTCGCGCATATGTATATAATAGGGCACCTAATTCTGTGTATGTCAAAAAGATGCATGGTTTTGATAAAAGCGAAAGCCTTCTCTATCAAGTATTCTTATTTCGAATGCTTTGCAGAGATTTTGCGTTAATAGCTAGGTGTTATTTAATCTTGTCGGGGTAGCTTTTGTATTTAATGATTTCTTTCCACATCCAATGAATGTTTATATTGTTTTTTTTTGTAATAAACTATGTTATTTTTGCTTGTGTGTTTTGTTTAATAGGATATAGAATATGAGAAAAAATTTCATTATCATCACTTGTCTCTATCTTTTCGAATTAGTTTAAGAAATAGTCAAAGTTATCATAAACAAAATCCAGAAAACAGTGGAAAATGTTATCACACACGTAACAGCGTATTTTTTTTATTTCAATCATTTAAACCAACACAAAATCATTGCATACTTATGAATTTTGTTTTAAAATTATTATATCGGACCTGCAGTAGAATTCTCCTTTCGAAATTCTTAGGTTTGCCAGCCACTCACAATCACTCTCTCAAAAGTACTCACTGAATGAACAAGAATTACACTAAAGTGCAAGAAAAAAAGTTACTTTGAACCACTCACCATCATTCTCACCAAATAACCAAGATTTACAATAAAGTTAAAAAAAAAAGTTTACTTTGAATTTGAATTGTCACGTCACACACTTTACAACAGAAAATGAAAGGTACCCATGAATATTTAACTTCCGCTTGTAAGTCATTCACTTTAATGTGCGTCATAATCGTGCTATAATTACTTGAAACACAGTTTGTCCCTTGTCAGATTATTTCAAAATTTTCTTCTGAATTTACTTATTAAAATGCTTCGAATATGGCTGCAGGAAAAATGTTAAGTATTGGAAATAGCAATATTTTACTTGCACTTAAGTATCTAGGAGAACAAATAGCACGCACAGCATTTGTGTTTGCTGAGAAGCTAACCCTTGGCCCTCAAGTAGCGCTGTAGCTGTAGCGCCATAAGCAAAAAAATATAAAATAAGTTATCCTGAAATCCTGGATTTATGTGGAATTCTGGGTTGGAAAAAAAATAATTGCAGAAAATTTCATATCGAAACAGTTTTGTACATATATATTTTAAGAAAAAACTTAAGAATGTGTATGAATATGCTCTCTTTATACAACCCTTAAAGGACGTTGAAAGAATTTTAGTTGTACTTTGTTGTAAGAAAGTTAAGAAGCCCCACGGGACGGAAACGCATTATATGCGGATTAACTGTACTAACAAATAATTGTAATTTACCAATTGGGTATAAGTTCTTTGACTTTAATGGGAGCATAAGGCTAAGAACGCTAGGAACGCAATGTGTTCTTATAAAAAAAGTTGCTTCCAATTTGAGCATTGAACAAATAAATTGTTCAATAAGTCAAATATTAATATAATCTTAAGGTCGTAGCCCGGTATGAGATGCATGACAGCAGAGAATAGCGGACGTCAGACAGCTTGGACCTCTCCCTGGCGGAAGGAAGCAATTGCTCAATTTTTGAAAACCTAATTCTCAATAATGAACTAAGTATTTTTGTTTTATTCTTATTTATTTTTGAGGTTGTTTTCATACAACCTCTTTCATTAAGCAAAATTGTATCTACTTGATAACGACATTTGAATTTTGGAAGTATCTGTCTACATAGATCATGTACATATATCTTGACATTTTATTATAGACACTACTACATTTGGGCTACTATATGAATTGACATTTGACATATAACGATACAATTTGGCGAATTTAGTGAATTTATTGAATGGCTTACCCCCTGTCAGTATATTGTTACGCTTAACACAAAAACGTTGTCTACGTATTCACAATTAATTTGTCCAATAGGCTTCGATCACTGGATTGTGGCGAAATGATTTTTTAACTTATAGAGCACTTTACTACTTAAACTTTTATAGACTTAAAATCAGCACAAATAGTTTATTACACTTTTTTTTGTTGCCTTTCAGGCTCACACTTATAATACTTTGATAATTTGTATACAATATCCCAAACTAAACTAAACTTATTCGCGGCGCTGGCGCAATACAACATCCATCAAATGATTTCCCCGCCGTCAGTATGTACATACAGGAACTCCATAGACTTTGGTGGTGGTTGTGCTTTGTGGGTAGCGTTATTTCTCCGAATGGAGTTCGATTGTTTCCCGCAAATGGTGCTTTAGGTGATATTTATATCAGTCAGTATAATGAGTATGATTGTGCACCAGCTAGTGTCAAATTTTAACGAAATGTTTCGTCATGTTTCCAAAAAACTCATGTCTACCCATAATAAGCATTTGCGCGCATGTCCATATGTTAGAAATTGTTTTGTTTCATTCAGCTGAAAAATGTCGTGCAGCAGGATTAGTGACAATTCGCAGATTAAAACAAATAATTTTAATGTTTGAAGCAATTTCTATACTAAAACAAATTAAAGATTTATTATATGAATTATATGAAGCTATTTGCTCCCATGTTTTGTTAATCTTTAATTTGTTGTAATAGAGCGTGTGCTTTCTGTCATAAAGGCATGCATTTTTCCTCACTTTTTCCAATTCGACAAATGCACTTTTGTTCCCCATTTCGTTGTTTATGTGCCATCTGTCAAATTCGCATATGCGCGGTGCGATTCATTTCGCACTAGCTCATGCTTAACGAAACATTTGGGTTTTGCAGATGCTTAACGACATGCTCGCAATTGTTCATGGACGCCTTTATAGGTTGGCGCATACGGATGGGTGTATTCGCACACTCACCCATGCGCGTTTGACACTAGCTGATGCACACTCATGCGCATTATAGTTGAGCCTTAACTCATTTACATCGTAGGCTTTGGTCGTGGTGGTTCGTGTGTAGCGTTATTATAGCGATGGATTATAGCTACTACTCCGAATGGTGTTCGATTGTTTCCCGCAGATGGCGCTTTAGGTTGGTTTGTGTCCAAGTCACGATATTAATAAAACCCCTTTATTTATGCTTAAACAATTCTGAAATTCATTTGTTGAAAATATTATAGCCGATGGCGCTAACTGTCAGAATTGATGCAACTCATTTTATAATTGAGAAAAAAATAAAAAGGGTAATATAAAGTTCTTATATACTCGTCTGGCTATACTTCGTTGTTGACATGATGGATTTGCAGCCGATTCCTCTGAGGACACGCTGCTGCATATTACCGCATTGTACACATATGTGACTTTAACTTTTGGCTTGCGGTACTCAAATGAAATGTGTTCAAGATCGTTGCAGTTAAAGCACCAAAATGTATTAGATGATCCATCAGTTTCTGCAACTTGACGAAGAGAAAAGTAAGAAATACAAAATAAAACATATCCCAGAGAGGCTAGCTCAGTAGTGTCCGGACTGCGTTTTGTCGGGGATGATAAGTTTCTTACAGATAAGAATCTTTTCAAAAGCAAAAGCTGCCAGTTTAAGGATAGCATACACGTGCTTCCTAAATCTGAATCTTTCGATAAAAATATGTACCCAGATATTTTGTGACTTTCTTTGGATTGATTGTCGAGTTGGCTAGAAGCGTTATTTTTAAGCCGTAGCATCTTCTGAAAAACATCCTACCCCTTCTTCCTCGGATGTCAGCGAATGGTATTGTGGAGCATATGAGAACATACTTGTCGCTGTTGATTCGTAGTCTCCACTTGAGGTTGTAGTTCCATTGATCGTTGATGTTCTGTCCCCCTCTCCTTGTGGTTGTCTGTGGTTATAGGGAGGCAGCTTATGTAATGGAGTAGTCGGTATACATTAGTGTATTTCCTACAATTATATTAGTTGGCTGGTTCGCGATGTAAAGGTGGAAAAGGGATCGTCCCATCCACTATCCTTGTGGTTCTCCCGCGTTTATACTCATCACTGACGAACTAGTGATGGTGACCTGAACACAGAAAATTCAGTTAGGAAACTATATATAAGTCGTAACAGATGCGTAGGTAATCGTACGATGCGTAGTCGAGGATTTCAAATATGAGTAATTAGATCCAACCGGTATCAAAGGCCTTCTCGATGTCCAGCACACTTGCAACGGTATTTTCGTTATATCGCTATGCAGCCTAAGCAGTGGGTGGATTGTAACATGTCTAATCCTGAAACCATGTTGATAGGATGGGAGAATTATGTGCTCTCTGGTCATTCCCCCAAAACCACGAAGAGCACCAACATACACTGACCCAATTGCATCAACACCAACTGACGACACAGCAAGTGCAAGCAACTCCAACTCCAAAACAAACAGGCAATATGTGTCAACGCATTTCAGCAGTGTCATCAATAACCATCTATAAAAGCGGTTTACAATTAACAATCAAAAACAAACGAAATGTCCAGTTGGTACACTAGTACACTAGTAATAACTCAAACCAACATTTAAACTGCCGACAGATTAGACGAAATGAAATTGGCCATGTAAGACAAAACTTGAACTAAGTTTTCAATCAGTCAAGTGAGAAATGGATTCAAAATAAAAGAGGGTCTACTCGGTAACGCAAGCTTTGCGCAAATTTTACAAAGCATGTCATTCGGAAATGCATATACGTAAAGTAAACAATTCAAAATCGTAGTAGCGCAAATATTTTTTTTTTAAATATATGCAAAATTCAAAATCGTGTTGCTTTTTTTTCAATTGCTGACTATGCGGGGACGGTGTTTGTTTCAGAGAAGTAAATGGGCCAAGAAGAAGAAAGAAAAGTTAGAACAAGCAAAAAACTGTAATAAACTAGAAATGCTAGATCTTGGACGTATCTGGAGATAAAGCTCCTTACTTCAATCCGATTGAAATTCGAAACAGATTTTATCTCAGGAAAAAAGAAATCGATCCGATAAGTCGCGATGTGTTCAACCGTTAGCTATTTTTTTATATAACGTAATAATGTAGGGCCTTCCGGCTTGTGTCTTCCAAAAAGGCTCTAAAGTATACACAAAAGGATTACGGGAAAATTTAAGTGTTAGAAAACCAAGGATCTACAAGTTATCCCTACCTGAAGGGTTGTTGTTTTCATTCTGAAATTGTTATAAAGTACGTATGCTTTGCAATTGCTTTGAACTGCTTTGTGCTCTTGCTTTGGAAAACGTTTGCCTTGCAAAGTTTGCGTTTCCGAATAGCCCCATACGCAACAATAATATAAGATGTTCTGAACTATATAGATCAGGTCAGAGTAGATTTGAACATATGGATAGACACCCTTGGTAATAACGAAGAGGTAATCAAACAGAAAACCCCAAGTTTTTTTTTTATAAATTAGCCTCGGACGATAAGAAAATGTCTTTAAAATTGACTGTCGAAAAAAAATTGCAGCGATGATCGATACGGGATCAGTCGTTCAAACTCAAACCGAGCATCACCAAGTTTTTATGAAATAATTGAAGGCAAGGTACTATTCAAGGCCAATGGATGGACCAAAGTAGTAATAAACTATACGATTTTCTTATCGGAATGGATTGGATACGACGTAATACAAAAAATATAGATTTGCAAAATGAAGATATTATTTTATTTAATGGGAAGCATTTTCTATTCCTAGCCAAACGAAATTCGCTGCATTCAGTCAAACCGCGACATGTAGTAACATATAAGTTTATAAATGAGCGTATAGAACAAATGATGCAAATGTAACAATCCAGTGATCGAACCCTTTTACATATTAGATTAATTGTTTCCAAATAACTATACGTTGATATTTAAAGAGGGAGATGAACTCACAAATACTAATGCAGTGGTTGACGAATTAAAAACTACCACAGAACAACAAACAAACTCTAAATTAATTGTAGATATCCTGCAAGGCATGAAGCCGAAAAAACTCTAGTAGGAGTAGTATCTATAATCCGTCGCTACAATAAAGCTACACACAAACCACTACCACCTCAGCCTATGGAGTAAATGGGTTCGTAACACAATTAGTACTTAACTTTTACTACACTTTAATCTCAACAATTAGTTTATTACACTTTCCTTGCCGCCTTTCAGGCTCACAACTGTAACACTTTCATCATTTTTATACAAAATCCCAATGTAAACTTTCCTGCTTCGGCTGCCGCTCCGATATTAATATCAGCCAGCATTCTTTCTCGAAAACTTTGTCCCCATCTGTCAGAGGAATTTTCATATAGGCGCTGATGTATGTACAAGTGAACCTGAAAGGCAACAAAGAAAAGTGTGATAAGCTAATTGTGGTGTTAAAGTGTAGTAAAGCTAAAGTACTATTCGTGCAGTATAAATTAATAAATCAGAATTCTGTGTAAAACGTAACAATATTATTTGATATGTATTCCTACAGAATAGATACAAGTTCTGCACATTTTATAATACTATTTGCATATAAAACTATTTGGCTTAGGTTTGGATGTTCGCCAAATCATTTATAGATAGTATGAACAGTCTCCACACCCATTTTTACAGCAATAGAGCTGGATACACTATCATTTCTTCTAAACGAACTCAATTCATTGTGTCTTTTTGTTCTGTTTTTTTTTTAATTTTTAATTCATTTATGTACTTACATGCTAGACGAAAATGCTTAAAACTAGCTTAACTAACTTAACAAATGCTCCTACACCCAACCTTCTGACCCTATACGGGTACTCTAAGCTATTCTAATCGTAATTTGTACTGTACCTTTCGGCGTATGTTATGTTTTTTTGTATATTTGTTTTAAAAGACACATGTTGTTTGGCCAAGAAAATTGGTAAAAACACATTCCTATATATATCTAATTCAAGCTATCTTAAACTAACTTAACCTAACATTAAAACTTAAGACTATCCTAACTATGTCTGTAACAGTACGAACGCGTTCACCAGGATCTGTATGCCTAACATATATATTCTATACGCCGCGGTGCACCTGTTTGTTGCTGTTGCTGTTTTTCCTTAAGACTGCGTTAAACCTATATCAGTTGGCCAGTGTTCCACCATTGTCAACTACCGCGTCATTTAGAAAAGCCAGCGGCGGTGGGGACTGGCTTACACCAGTAAAATTGCCGTTTTGTGGCATAGTCTCTCCTGTCTTGAACAGAGATCCCTCTACTGAACCGGAGGAGATCCTCGAGACTGCGAGCGAGATCCCATTCATATTGAAGTCGCCTGTCCATTGTTCGGCGTACAAAATGGAAGATTCCACGCATTTGTGTCGAGATAGAGGAACGCCTCGAGAGGAATGAAGCCGGTAAGGCGCATTCTCTAATGATACATAACGATTTTTGCAATGTGACTTCTTATTAATTTAATTATGAAATTGTGTATCCTTTTGACGTTTGCCCTGTTGTACAAGGCCTTTTTGGGATAGTACTTCATGTACTCTGTCTCGGGTGTTCGATACAACTGGAGACAAGTCCGAAGACACTGTCTCTCGAACAACCTCATCTCTTCCATCTAGGAAGGACTTGCGTTGAACCACAGTGCACCAAAATACAGTGCCAGAATTTTACGTACGATCAGATTAACTTCACCCTGGTATCAAGTTGGCTGCTTTAAAACAACCTCATTGACACAGCAAAGACCTTTTTAGCTTTGGCGAGAGCAATATCTATTGTTGGTCAATTATTGTCATAACTCTATCAACAGAATTCTTGACTTAGTATTTGTAAATCACAATCTAAATGCTGTCTCAGAGAAGTTGTATGTCCATTGATGAAATTCAGCACATCACATAGCTCTATGTTTGAATGTTAAATATAGTTCTCTTTCTATGAAACGCAATACCCACTACAATGAAACTAAATATATGTTTGCCAATACCAATTATGAACGTTTAAATAAATACCTAGCGTCAGTTGATGGGTTGATAATTCTTTCCGGTTTAGGCCTTAAAGAAATGTATACAGCTGTCTTAAGTGTATTAGAGCTCGGATTTATTCAATTTGTACCAAGTGTAAAAAGAGTGAAATATTTTAAACTACCATGGTGCAACAAAAGGTTACGAACTGAACTGAATCGAGATTAGGAACTGAATTTCTACAATTAATTGGTTGTGGTCAACCCGACCGTTAGTTGTGAGGTTGGGACCGCAACAAAGGGATAGTTATTTAAAAAAAACGCAAAAAAGGCATTCAAGCTGTTTAAAATAACGACATCTGAAAGCTCCAAAAAACGGTTTTGTCAACTATGTCGGGAATACGAATTTTTGAATAAATTTCTACATAAATAGTACATAGTGAATACTGAATCATATATATCCAGCAACCCAAAATGTTTCTGGCTACTTTTCAATTTGAAAAGGAATGAAAATATTACCTTGCAAAATTTGGAATTCAATGGTATAGTATCTTATAATTCAGAGACAACCTGCGATCTAATGCCAAAGTTCTTCGAGTCGGTATATGTTGACCATACGAATATTAATCCACCTTCACTAAATGAATATGTTCATAATACTAGTATTGGACCATTATACCTATCTACATATGACATCTTGCAAGGTATTAGATCCTTAAACTCTTACTTGAGTCCTGGTCCTGTCCCCTGTCGTTCTTACACATGGTAACGTTTGCATTTCTGTGCAGAGTTTAATTTTTCATTATCCTCTGCAACATTCTTAGAGGAAGGAAAAGTTCATTCCTAACCACTATATTCAAAGCGGAATCTCGACAAAAAGTGGAGAACTATAGGAATATATCAAACTTATCAGCGATACCAAGACTGTTTGAATTAATTGTAACTAAAAAACTTAATTTCATATTTAAAGAGCAAATATCCATACAACAACATGGATTTGTATCAGGTAGTTATACATTAACTAATTTGCCTCTATTTACTAAGTATCTTTTTGACTCATTAGAGTCAGGATATCGATATGATCGATATGATATTCACCGACTTCCAGAAAGCATTTGACACAGTTTGCCATGCAATTTTGTTAAACATACTTAAGTCATTTGGAATTCACTCCAGGCTTCTGAACTGGATTTCGAATTACCTCTCAAATAGAGTTCAATGTTTTAAAATTGGTAGTTGTCAGTCGAGAAATATTAATGTCTTATCTGGTGTTCCCAAGGTAGTCATTTGGGACCACTTCTCTTTAATATGTTTATCATTGATATTCATTCAATATTTAGTCATGTTAATTGTTTGATGTACGCTGATGACCTCAAGATTTTTCTTTGGATTACAAACGTACACGACTATTTAAACGATTTAAACAAGTTAGTTAAATAGTGTGACTTCAATCAGATAACTTTAAACGTAAGTAAATGTAACACTTTTTCTGTTTAACATTTTTGTCGGCTATTGTTTTTTTTTTAATATTCTGCATGTGGGATAACTCTCTACAGACAAACTGAAATAAAAGTCCTAGGTGTGATTTTTTATTCAAAACTTACATTATCCTTTCATATAGATTACGTGGTTACCAAAGCCAGCTCAATGCTTGGATTTCTTAAGCGTACATGTGTCGAATTTTCAAATCCATATGCACTGAAGTCTGTCTACATGTCTCTTGTTCGTCCATACCTAGAATACTGCTCTGTTATATGGGGTCCTGTCTACTCAAAACATGTTTTACGTTTAGAGAGGGTTCAAAAGTCCTTTACGAGATTCGTAATAAAACGAATGAAATTGAACCTTGATTGTGTTGATTTAATATGGTACATATCTTGTCAACTTATACAAAATCAATATTTGTGGATGTATGTACTTAGGAAGACATTATATCTCAATTGTACTGTAAAAAAACTTTCAGCAATCTGTTGAATCAAATTCGGTAGATGAAATAAAGAACCATTATTATTATTATTATTAAAAAATACAGAAATATAATATAACCAAATACCAATTTATTAAATAACATTTTTCCCATCTAATAATTGTCCCTCTGGGTCAAAAATGCCGAAATTCCGTCAACTTGTCAGCGTATCCCATTTTGATTTTTCAAAAACTTCTTCTTCCTTACGCAAGGAAGAAGACTGATCGACCGACGGCTTGTCGGGTCAGATCTATGTTTGTCCCGTTTGGGGATTGGTTGCACCACTGCTGTTTGTGTAATATGCATTACTTGGCGCATTGTTAAACAGTGTTGTGTAAAATTGCAATGCTTCGGGGGAAAGAATGCGAAGCGCAATATTCAGAATACCAATGATTCCCTCAGCGAGTTGAAGATGCCCTGGAGATCTTCTTGAAAAATCAAGATGTGATTTCCGTCGTAGGCGATGGCACTGTTTGCCGAATCTGGGTTCTCAGATCGCCATTGACTTATCTTCTTATGAATATTACTGTGGTGCGGCAGAGCTTCGTTCTCCAGTTTGTGATTCGGCCAAAGAGGCTCGTTCACCGTATACACTCGCTTGAACACAGCACCGATTGCTTTCATCTTATTCCTGAGGATGTTCAACCCGACTCAAGACTGACTTCAGACAAGATCCTTAGGAGAAGATGAAAGCAATCGGTGCTGTGTTTAAGCGAGTGTATACGGTGAACGAGCTTCTTAGGCCGAATCACAAACTGGAGAACGAAGCTCTGCCGAACCACAGTAATCTTCGTAAGAAGATAAGTCAATGGCGATCTGAGAACCCAGATTTGGCAAACAGTGCCATCGCCTACGGCGTAACTGTTCATTATTTGTCGTCCTAGGAAGTCTAACGCTCTGAATGTTGTTTTGATCTTTTCTCCGAAACATTTAATTTAATTGCGGAAACATACCCGGGTTGTAAGATCGTACAGCCCGGATTTTGTATACCCCAGTACAAGATTATAGCCAGGCTATAGCTTATTCGGAATAACAGTTGGAGGTTCTTGATCTCCTACTTCAGTGCGCTGATTTCCATGTTTTGTGGATCTGTAAAGCGTCTGTACAAGAGTTGGAGTAGGAGTGTAAAGTGGAGTAGGATTAAAGCCGGTCTCTACGACTTACGTGATAATTCTTGTATCAGAATTTGTGCGCCTGGTTCAGCTTCACTGCTAGGATCTGAGGGTTTCTGGCTGCGTGCGCAGCCATTAGGATTGTGTACGTTAGGTACGGCAAACAACATCGAGTAGATGAGGTTTTCCCGCGCTGCTTGCTCCTGGAACTGCTTTTGGAGCTGAAGGATCTGCCCCTGGACAGAAAGCAGGACAGCCTTCAGATCCATTTCAGCTTCGGGTTGCCTGTACCGGCTGCCTGCCTGATGCCATTTGTGCGAAGGAGACTTCCGGTGTAACAGTGGTAGCTGAAACACGAGGCACTGGAATCGCTTTTACCATTTTTGATTTCCTTTTAGCTTCTATTATGTTTCTGATCTCTTGGACCTTGGGACATCCTAGATAGTTTGCAAGGTGACCGTTGTATGCGTCTTCAGTCTTCGACTTTTTCCTTTCCTAGTGGACAATCCCCTATATGTGGCTTTCAGCGCACTTGACACAGCGAGAGTGTGTGCTTGGTCTTTTGTTAGTGTGTCCCACTTAACAGTTATGGAAAATAAACCAATGATTCGCTTAAGGTCTCAATTTTACTGTCTGGGGTGACTTGTACAAGGAAAAACGAAAGTGTCCTTTTCTCCCATTTCGTTACCGCAATGGTAAATGGCTTGACCACAATGATCGAGACATGGTCGCTCAGCGCCTGGCGCAGTTCCGCGAGGATCTTTTCGGTGTCGATAGCGGGATCCATACCATTCTTCCCGCGTCTGGCTCATTTTTATTGTCCCACAAAATACCAATAATTCATCCATAATTCACCCAAATATAATAACTTTATGAAACTTAAATGTATTTTCTGATATAGTTGACATATTTCTCTGCATTGCTGGATTCTTGCACCCATTTTATGCCTAGCACAAGATATTCATTAAAATTTTCAGCAATGCTTTAATCATCTTCATATTGGTTTCTGCCATAGGGAATTGTCAAATCGTTCCAGCTCCACATTATATATTTATTCGTCTTGTGCCAATTTATGTTGAAATCATCAGCTATTACTATGTTTTTGTCAATTATGTTTTCCCAAATTGTCCTATATAAACTGATCAAATCGTTTTTCATAATAACTCGATATGTATACGCCTGCTAGCATTATTTTTAATCTTGGCCACATTTAATGCCGCGCCAGTTTGCCAGCTTTGCCAATCGATTGAATTTTTTTTTATTACATTAGTTGTTCAGTTGTTAAATTGACATACAAGAAAACGGAAATAAAGTCGCTGATTTTCTTAGTAGAATTAAGACGGCAAAAATTAATGAAGATTATGATATGAAATATATTGCATGAAACCATACATTCAGTAATCGAACAACAATTAGACCAAATAGGTATAAAAGAAGAAATTGGTAATATACATATAAAACTCATTTGATATCTACACACAATGTTGACACAGAGATAGGTGTTTTATGTGAACGTAGAGTAATATCGTTAAACTCACTGGAAGGGACAGATAAAATGTAAAGGATGTATTAATTCCGTTTATGAAGAAAGTGCTATTTATATTTCGACTTTGAAATAGACTATCACAACTACAATAAGGTCTAACAAGTTATTATACAATTATTTTCATATGACAAACACAATATTTATTAATGGTACACAAAGAGTTGTCGAAATTCAAAATTAGGAGGTGGAATAAATGTAAGCATCCATTCGCAAATTGCGAATGGATGCCTCTCTAATTGTCCTTCTCGGTGTTCCATGTACGCTTGACTATCCCTTAGAGGCGCTTGCGAAGCCGCTGTCAGTCAGCATATATAGCCTGTATGTGTTCCGGAAGAGAAGTCCGTCCAACGCCGTCCGTTTAAGTGTCCTGGCGTGTTTATTTGTTACTCTCTGTTCAACATATAGTCTGAGTAAATAAAATGTCGGAAAATTGTGCTAAATGTGATTTAAATATCACCAATAACTCTGTCGTGTGCGATGGTATTTGTGGACTTAAATTTCACGAAAAATGTGCAATTACTTCAGAGAAAGCATTAACGTTCCTGAAGTCAGCAATAAGCTTTTCATGGAAGTGTAATGCATGTGCGAGTGTTCCAGTTCTTGGGTTGGTATGTAAGGTCGCAGAACTGAACAAATTAGTTCTTAGCCTACAGGAGGAAATCCAATCCCTCAAAAGCTATGTGACTAGAACACCACCCGAAAAACCAGCATCCACAATAAATGTGTCTAAAAAAAACTCAAAAACGAAAGGTTCAGTGACCGGTGCAAACAAACAAATGGAAGTGTCTGATAATACAGCTGTTAGTGTTGCTTCAACAATTTTCTCAGAAAATACTGATAACTGCATGTCCAGCAACAATCCAGAAGAGTTGATTGACCCACAGTGCTCTCAATGGAAAGCTGTTAAAACAAAAAGAAACATGAAGAAAAGTAAAAAGATCATAGGCAAAGACACTGCCTACACTGAAGTAGAAGTGATAACTGAGAGGAAATGGCTTCACCTCTCTCGATTCTCCACAACAACAATTTTGTTGCAAGCTACATTCCACCAGAAAGTTCGTTTTGCGTTTATGAACGTCATGTTGCTAACATTGAGTTCATTGCTGATCAGCTGATGGAACAACAACATCTCATCGTACTAGGAGACTTCAACCTTGGTGATATCAAATGGTCATACTCAACAGATGATAAATGTTTAATACCGTACAATATGAAAACAGATTTTGAATTAATGTTTATCGATTCTATGTATGCATGTAATGTCTTCCAAATGAATTATTGTCATAACTCTATCAACAGAATTCTGGACTTAATATTTGTGAATCAAAATTTAAACTGCTCCCTCAGAGAAGTTGTATGTCCATTGATGAAAAATTCAGTACATCACATAGCTCTATGTTTGAATGTTAAATGTAGTACACTTTCTATGAAACTGAATACTCAGTACAATGAAATTAAATATAATTTTGCCAAAGCCAATTATGAAGGCTTAAATAAATACCTAGCGTCAGTTGATTGGTTGATAATTCTTTCCGGTTTAGACCTTAAAGAAATGAATATAACTGTCTTAAATGTATTAGAATTCGGATTCATTCAATTTGTACCAAGTGTAAAAAGTGTAAAATATTTGAAACTACCATGGTACAACAAAAGGTTGGTTAATTTAAAAAACGCAAAAAAAAAAGGCATTCAAGCTGTTTAAAAAAACAAATTCTGAAAGCTCCAAAAAACGGTTTTGTCAACTACGTCGGGAATACAATTTTTTGAATAAATTTCTGCATAAGCAATATATAATGAACACTGAATCTAATATATCCAGCAACCCAAAATGTTTCTGGCTATTTCTCAACTCGAAAAGGAATGAAAATATTACTTTGCAAAATATGGAATTCAATGGTATAGTATCTCATAGTTTAGAGACAACCTGCGAGCTATTTGCAAAATTCTTCGAGTCGGTATATGTTGATCATACGAATATTAATCCACCTTCACTTAATGAAGATGTTTATAATACTAGTATTGGATCATTATACCTATCCACAGATGACATCTTGCAAGGTATTAGATCCTTAAACTCTTGTTTGAGTCCTGGTCCTGACAATGTGCCCTCTGTCGTTCTTGAACATTGTAACGTATGTATGTCTGTACCTTTGAAATTAATGTTTAATCTGTCATTATCCACTGGAACATTTCTAGAGGAATGGAAAAGTTCATTTATAACCCCTATATTCAAAGCGGGATCTCGTCAAAAAGTAGAGAACTATAGGGGTATATCAAAATTATCAGCGATACCAAAATTGTTCGAATTAATTGTAACAAAAAAACTTAATTTCATATTTAAAGAACAAATATCCTTACAACAACATGGATTTATATCAGGTAGATCTACATTAACTAACTTGACTCTATTTACAAAGTATCTTTTTGACTCATTAGAGTCAGGATATCGATATGATCGATATGATATTCACCGACTTCCAGAAAGCATTTGACACAGTTTGCCATGCAATTTTGTTAAACAAACTTAAGTCATTTGGTATTCACTCCATGCTACTCAAGTGGATTTCAAACTACCTCTCAAATAGAGTTCAATCTGTTAAAATTGGTAGTTGTCAGTCAAGAAATATTAATGTCTTATCCGGTGTTCCCCAAGGTAGTCATTTGGGAACACTTCTCTTTAATATGTTTGTCAATGATATTCCTTCAATGTTTAATCATGTTAATTGTTTGATGTACGCTGATGACCTCAAGATTTTTCTTCGGATTACCAACGCACAAGACTGTTTAAACATTCAAAACGATTTAGACAAGTTAGTTAAATGGTGTGACTTCAATCAGATACCTTTAAACGTAAATAAATGTGACACATTTTCTGTTTACCATGTATTGTCGCCTATTGTTTTTGAATATTCTGTATGTGGGACAACTCTCTACAGACAAACAGAAATATAAGACCTAGGTGTGATTTTTGATTCAAAACTTACATTTTCTTTTCACATAGATTACGTGGTCTCCAAAGCCAACTCAATGCTTGGATTTCTTAAGCGTACATGTATCGAATTCTTAAATCCATATACACTGAAGTCTGTCTACATGTCTCTTGTTCGTCCATATTTAGAATACTGCTCTGTTATATGGGGTCCTGTCTACTCAAAACATGTTCTACGTTTAGAAAGGGTTCAAAAGTCCTTTACAAGATTCGTAATGAAAAAAATGAAATGGAACCTGGATTGTATGCCGCCATATTCAACCAGGTGTGCACTGATTGGATTAGATACACTGGAAAATAGGCGAAGTGTTCAGTGTATAATGTTCATCCATGATATTCTTTCGTACCGTATTAACTGTCCTGATATTCTCCAACATGTTAAATTCTATACCCCGGAAAGAAATCTTCGATCAAGAAATCTGTTACTGCTACCAAGACACGTTTGCAATTATGGTCTAAATGAACCGCTTACCAGATGTATCCGTAATTTCAATTCTGTTTGTCCAGTAGTAGAACTATGTGATGAAAGATCAACTTTTAAAAAATCAATACCTGTATTTTAGCAAACTTTGTGTACCAATTACTTATTACCTTTTGTTTATTTATTTGTTATTTATTTATTATTTATTTGTTATTTATTTATTATTTATTTGTTATTTATTTATTATTTATTCATTATTCATTATTTATTAATATTTTATTTATTGTTTATTATTTATTTACTATCTTTAAATTGTGTACATACTTATTACTTATATATTTCTTATTTTCGATTTGTTATTAGTCAATTATATTAAACACATGTCTTGCCAATTCACACAGAATCAATTATTGTGAATGTATGTACTAAGGAAGACATTATATCTCAATTATACTGTAAAAACTTTCAGCAATCTGTTAGAATCAAATTCGGTAGATGAAATAAAGAACCATTATTATTATTATTATTATTATATTTGTCTTTGCTGGTCCGTATTTTTTTTTGACTTTCGATGGATTTATTTACTACTGCCTGAAGGTAAAGAATCGAACTGTTGATTTATGAGTTGTCCAGACTAACGTCGTCATTTGGCAGATAAAGTTCCTAAACCAGCTCGTATTCAAATTTTGGCCAATACATTCTCTTGAAATCAGTATACAACTCTGGAATAAACCGCTGTAGTTTAACTTGTTGACTTCAACAACCAGATGATCAGAATCACTGGCATGTGCAGAACATGCGTAGTTCTGAAGATCTGGTGGGATGTTGAATTCGATGATACCAAGAAGTCCAGCATTATAGGATTTAGACAACTGCGGGATAATCACAACTGATTGTATGTGATTGTTGTAATCAATCCCCTTCTGTACACTCGCCTGTGAGCTGATTTCGTCATCCTTCCAGATATTATTAAAGTCCCTTCCAATCAGGCAGTAGGTGTGTTAGCTGCAGGCGTTGTTGATCATTCAGGTCGGTCGTGCTGCATGTTGCTATCTGAGGCAACTCCGTGATTGTATACTGAGACCACAGTGTTTCAGTGCTACACATCTTTATAACGACGACTGTCGCTTCCATCCATTGAACTCCACGTATCTCTTGAGTTGACTGACTCAAAGGCTGCTCTCAACATAACTGCCGTGGGTTTCGGAACGGCATCTGTTTTATTAGCTGTTGGTAAAAGCAAAGCTGAGTCTCGAAGATATCTGCTTCCTGCCAGAAGCGACAGCGATCTGTATTTGTGCTATTTTCTTTTCAGCAATCTTGTACCTCTGCTCGATTTTCCCTTATATTTGTGATATCCCCTGTAGTTAGCTGGATTTTCCTTCTTTCTGCAGTTGGTGCAGTAAACCGATGAATTCTTGTACTTAACAGATCTGTATTTCATGCTGCCGTTTATTAACAAAAGTATTTTCCTCTCATCTCTGAAGGTGTATGTGTTTAATTCAGTCTTTTTCAGAAGTTTGAAGAATGAGCTGCTAGTTACCGCAGAATGATTCTGTAGTATTAATCTTGTGCACCTTGTATTCGATGCGTTCACTTAGCGAATCTTCCCAGTTCAGCGACGACATTCTTGGAGGCATAACATTTCTATTCTTGAGCTGTGTTAGTGTTGATGGGTTGAGTGATGTAGCTGTTGCTTTGGGTGTTGATGCGTTTGGTTTTGTTAATGATGGTTTAGCTTCGGCTGTTAATTGCGGCTATTTTACTGCTGCGGTTACTCACCTGTAGAGGAGGAATTTGGTGTTTGGTGGCTGCTGCTCGGGGCTCTTTCATTTGTCTCCTCCTGGTTAGTAGGCTAAATTTTGTTTTCATCGGTGGTTTCGGGTTAGAATTCTTCCTCTTCTTCATCTGACTCTGCGTAATAGAGAGCTGCACCTTTGCCGAGCATCTGGTGCAGAGCTGAGACGAAATCGGGACCGTATATGCGGACTTTCTGTCAGCATTAGGGTACAATTTCGTAGAGCTTTTGCATACTTACCCTCTCCGTCTGCTTCTTGCCAACGGCAAGATTCTTTCTGAAATTTTCTGGAAGTATAAATTGTTACTTAAAAACGTTATAAAATGCAATTGCTGTGAAAACTGCAATTCTTTTAATGGCGTGCCAATTAGCGGGCTGATAATTAGCATTAAATACGTCAGATATTGAATGGATTAATCAATATTTCACGTTAGCAAATTCAATAATACTTTTTTGAATCTTTAATATTTGTATCAGTTTATATTTCTTGGTAATTTATTAAAAAGCTTAAAACGTTTATAAGTCAGAGAATTTTGAGCTGTTTGTTAAAAAATTGTGTAGTCTTCGATCATTTCTATATCTTAAACAATATGGTTGCAATTCATGAACATACTCAACATATCTTGACAGGTAATTTGGCATACATTTATTTATAATTTTGAAGACAAGTATTAATAAATTAATACTTATTCTTTGTTTCACTGACATCCACGTCCATATTCCATAATTGAAACCTCTCGCTAATACGTCAGTATGTTTGTTGGGAAGAAGACAGTGAAAATGACTTTAAGCTCGGATTATTCTTCGTTTTGAAGACTTCTAAACGATATGAAAACGCTGCCGTAGGTTTTAACAAGTGTGCAAAATTAATTAACACATAATAGAACAAAGAAAATCTTACATTATACAAAACTCACACCAAATCTTGTAGTTCGAGTGTTAGAGCATACTTCCTCCGTATCAAATGCATTCAAGTATAAGCCTATACTAACTCACTTTTCTTATATCACTTACATACATACATACATATGTATTTGGCTTGCTTAATTTCAATTCGAGATTTTTTCCAGAATTAATTGCTGTCATTTATCACAACACATCTGTTTTGTAAGTTCGAAATAGTCATCGGTAAGGTCGTGAACGTAAACCGATTGAGCGAAGTGAATCTCAGATACGCCGTATTCTACAATAGGAGTGATATTCAATATGTTCTTCAAAATTAAGATTCATCTATCTATCATTATTCCCAACCGTTTTATTTTTTCTACTCTTTCTATCAACTAGTTTTCAATTATCAAACTTGAACAAAAGCTAATGTCTATAATGTTGGATAAAATCATATAATTAATTTGGCTTACATTTAGTTTAAGCTTATTTTGACATAACCACATAACCACCTGTTTTTCATGCATTTACCCCAGCGATGTACATTAACGCATCATCAAATATCAAATAATGCGATTTTTCAGTATTTTAAGGCAATAATAATGTCATTAATATAGATGATAAACAGCAACACCGACCCTTGTAGAACTCTCAATTCCACCAGCGAAACGTTTTATACCAGTTAATTTCGATGTTGCTGACTCCGTATTTCTTAAGTTTAAACAAAGCAATAGAACGATCAAATGTTTCAAAAGTTCGTTTCAATAAGTACGCTGTACATTCCTTTTTTCCGATACACTCTTTTCCTAGTTTGTTACAATCAAGTAGCAAGCACTTTCACACGAATGCTTGTTTCGAAAGCCCAGTTGAGACTCAATTATTACAGTACTTTACGCTTATAAGAAACACGCTTATAGTAAAAACTCGTTTAAATTATTACAAGAAAAAACGTGTATAAGAAAAACTCGGATAAACGAAACAGTTTTTATATCACATAAGTTTCAGTATTCCATTCCATGGATATAAGATTAATATTTGAAATAAACACATTTTTCAGTAAATGAAAAACTAGCCCTTAACAAAATAGTTGATAGAGAAAATGACAACGTCAGTTTGCCATTTATCAGGAAATTCAGTTAGTGTTCACTTTAAATTTTGATTTCATATTTTTACTTTTTCAGCAACATGTCTGGACCAGCGAAAAGGAATAACTTAACGTTAAAGAAAAAATTATTAATATTAAAAGAAATAAATAGTGGAAGAAGCAGAAAAGAAATTTGGGAACATTATAATATTGCTCCAAGCACTTTGCCTATAATAGTAAAAAATAAATAAACAATTGCAGTTCTGTTCGGAGCTTTAACCGAGAAAGTTCATCTCTCTTCAAGCGTACGTACACAACCAAAATTCCCAAAGGTGATCAGTCGCCTAATGTTGAAGATAATAGGTCCTCGAACATTAAATCATTTAAAATGGTTTCTAGAAAGAACAATTCTAGAACCAATTCTTTCGCGGCATTAGCAAGTCTACCGACTTCGGAAAATTAAAATATCGACTGTGATGAAACCTTAAGTCCCACTGTTTCTAATAGAAAAGCAAAAATCCCCTCGGTGTGTGTTTTGCAAAAGACTCATAGTGACGTCCATGCTTTCCTTCGTGAAACTCAAATTATCAATTACTCCTTGATAAAAATGAGCATCGGTAATAAAATTGATTGAGATAGTGTTGTTTACCACAATAAACTGTGCACTTTGTTACAATCTAAAAATATGCAGTTTTTCACTCATGACCTACCAACGTCAAGGTCATTTAAAGTTATTTTGTATGGTCTGGATGAAATTTCTGTCTATGAACTAAAAAATGAATTGGTGTCACATGGCTTAAAATGTCAGAATATAAAGTTGATTAAAAAACAATATAAACGTTTTGTTAACACTTTTTATTTAGTCTTTCTTGAAATTGGTTCCATACGACTCGCTGAACTGAAAAACAACTTTAAATCTGTATTTAAAACACAATTTAAATGGAGCTTTGCAAGAAGACAACGTAATCGAGTCACGCAGTGTTACCAAATGTATGGACATGGTGAAAAAAATTGTCACATAAAAACTCAGTGTGCTATCTGCTCCGAACACCACAAAACTAGTGAGTGCACCTCCAAGAACTTAAAATGCGCCGACTGTAATGGAATACGTAAGTCCACTGAACTAACATGTGTCAGTCGCCATAGCATTCTTGAAATGAGCCAAAAGCTCTCGGACAAAAACGAAACTCAGCCAATAAGTGCTATCTGCTCCGAACACCACAAAACTAGTGAGTGCACCTCCAAGAACTTAAAATGCGCCGACTGTAATGGAATACGTAAGTCCACTGAACTAACATGTGTCAGTCGCCATAGCATTCTTGAAATGAGCCAAAAGCTCTCGGACAAAAACGAAACTCAGCCAATAAGAAGAGCACAGAAGTTTTTCGCACCTAACATCGAGGATTTTCCATCACTTCCATCCCATCGCAATTCATCAGGTAACGTAGCATCTAGGGCTACAATCCCTAACATCCACAAGTCATCGAATGCGTGGTCCAAATCTACCAACAACAATACTGTGCAGAACAACCAGGAGCTTTTCTCGCTACAAGAAATTAATTCTCTCACTTCTGAGATGATCATCTTGCTCGGGAACTGTACAACAAAAGCGGAGCAATTTAATATTATAACACAACTTGCCATTACATACTTATACAAATCGAAATAATGAACAGTAGCTTAAACATAATTTGTTAGAATGCTAGAAGCATTCGAGGAAAACAATTAGAATTTTTCTCATTCCTTAATACATATAATATTGATATAGCATTAGTTTCAGAAACTTGGATAAATTCTAATGATCGTTTATTAAACTCTGTGTACAAATGTTATCTTTTGGACAAGGAAGAGAGAATTGGTGGCGGTGTTGCCATAGTTGTGAAACGTCTAATACTACATAAAGTACTTCAAATCATAAGTACAAAATTTATTGAAACTATTGGTATTGAAGTTCTTTTGCTAATGGCCGTTTTTTTCAATTTAGACAGCTAAGAGCGCAACTGTACAGTTGTATACTTCTAAAGTGATTCTATATCATCCATTGTCTGTTATTCAATATATTCAACTTCAAAAATTGTAGTTGCTAAATATTTTTTTGTTTATATTTATTCTTATTTATTTCGCCGTCCCCGACGAACTTGAACTTCGACGTCGTAGGTTCGATCCCTGGTCTGTGCACCAAAACATAAGTTTGACGTCACTACCTCTTTAAAGTCACTGACTTGCTCAAAGAATATTTCCTGTCTTGAAAAAGCTTCTCAAGTTTGTCCTTTCGGAATCGGCATAAAACTGTACGTCACTACCACGCGAGTTATTTTACATCTCAAAACAAACGCGAAGGCGAGCTGCGGATGCACATCTGCTGACGCCGCAGATGCCACCCACACATCTCAGTAATACAATCTCAACAGAGACCCGTACCGGCAAATTTGCTGACGTTGCACACAATCCCATTGAGCAGCATCGAACATTTTCTCGCAGAGTTAATTCAGCATTCAATACAATCGGTCGTCTCCTCGCTTATTTTGCTAATAAATGGTTTCAAAAATAATAGTCATTCGGTTTCTTTAACTCGCGTGTTTTCAGCACTTAACACGTTAAAATTTTTTTTCTAAATTTTAACTCCCGTTATGATTGTTTTATGTTATTTAGTGATGTTTAGAGGAATTTTCGCATCGTGTACTGATAACGGTACAATAATAATAAAATGAAATAAATATTATTTTTTGATGTTACTTTGTATGCATTATTGTTTTCGTATTAATAATCTCGAAAATAATATAAATTCTCTCAAAACAAAAAAAAAAAAAAAGAATTTATACAAAATTATTAAACGCTTACCATATACTGTCTTTGGTACACGCGGCGTAGAAATGACACCTAGTGAAAAACAGCATGGCAGGGAACGTGTTAAAGATTTTTTTGTCCAACGAAAACTGCCCAGTTCTTTTCAGAACTTTTTTTGATTCAGAAGCTTTCTTGTTTTTTGCGCATTCTTTGACATTAGGCAAAAGAGAAAAACTCACTTCTGAAAATATCAGCTACATTGCAATCCATTAAAACTTTAATTAAAAGTAGATTGGACCAACAGTTTTTACCCCTTACCACAAAATCCATTCTGTCGGATGCACGTCGACGTGGCTTTTAATGCGAAGTGGAGTATTTTCGACACGCCTGCTTCAAATGTTATAGAAAGTGCTGTGAATATTTATATACATGGACAGTCCAATTTGAAGAGTTCAATGCAAATGATTGGATGAATTTAAACGAGGTTCCAATTTGGTCTGATGTTGAAAAAAACGGTCAACTACCTAACTTCAAAAGGAGTTAAGTTAGACGATTCAAAACTTTTTGACCAGTGTGGTTGTTTAGCAAAAACTGTCCTCTCTGGCTCGCAATATGGACAAACAATAAGATTGATACAAAATATTGAAAAATGAACATTGCTTTTCGTTATACTGGACGTCATTTCCAATGGTGTAAGTATCCTTCGGTTGAGTAGAACGACGTAGAAGTGTATGATTAAAATGTGTAGCACTTTTTTATACAGTGCAGAAATGAGTACATGTTAGAAATAATTAGGTGCAAACAATCGAAATAATTAGGTACAAATTAACAGAAATAATTAGGTAAAGTGAACATTATTTTTGCGATTTATTATTGTGTTCAATTCGAAACAAAATAATAAATAATTCAAACCAGATAGCTAAGACACAAAAATTGCACAAAACACAAGTCCAATGTCTCAATTTTGCACTTTATATGTGCTTATTTTCAGTTCTTGGTCCATAGCCCTGTGTTGCTTATTATTTCCATAACATTTGTGCGCACTATTGTATATACATTAGCATTTCATTCGAAATATTTTTGTTTGCCCGATATACAAAAAGGTTATTGCGAATTTCGCCCGTGGAATATTTTACTTCGAAGCGGTGATATTTTCAACAATAATAATTGTGCGAGATTGGTATATTTATTAAAGCTCGTAAACATAAACTTGATTTTAGTTTAAAGTACATAGCACAATACACAGCACAGTCATCATTATATCTGACGAAGATGAAAGAAACCAAGTGACAGTGATTCGAAGACATTTAAGAGATGGTTATAGTCCTTTGCACTTGGATTAACCAATAAAATGTATAGCGTTTGCTAAAATAAATTAATACATTTATATTTTCATTTGTTCTGCTGCTGCTGCTTATGCTGCTAAAAAAAAATCGGAGTCACAGCCCAAAAAGATGCACACAGCGATTACTGATCAACTATACAGCAACAGCAGCAGTCATTGATTTATAATTATGCGTTTTGCTTTGCTTTAGCTCTCGGTCACCGGTGCAGTACTGCTGCGGCAGTCGGCAGCAATTGAAGCAAAAGCCATATGTCGATTGCGGCAGTCAGAAGTCATCCTTGATTTTCGAATGCAGTTTGTTATTTGGTACACAAATTTTAAAACACAGCAACTTTTATAAATAATTCTTCTATTTCTGTTTCTATTGATCGTACGAAATCCGTAACAGCTACACAGATAATTTGTCAATTTGCTACATCCAACGAGAAAGCATTCATAGACGGATGGATGGCGCAGTTGGTTGAGTGCCTGTTCTTGGTTATATGGGTCCCTGGTTCGATTCCCAGTGAAATCAATGGCTAATATGCTTCAATCTGGTTTAGTCACCGTTCGCCGTATGGATCAAATTAACGGCACTGGGTATAACAATGGTCTAACTAAGTGGGCTGGTAGCTCATTAACCTAACCTAATGTTTTCATATTCAAAGCACATAATCATGCATAATCAATCCGAATCCGGCGGATTATCTGCGGAGAGATAATTTTCGTATCCGCATTTTTTCCTAATATAGAATACACAATCTTGAAAGTGAGCGGATTTCGGTAAAGTATTGTAAAAAAATTGCTATTATAGAAAACGCAACTCATCCGCACTGCATACATTTTGTGACGGTATCAATTAGAACCAAATGAGTGCGGATTTGGAGGAAAACAGATGAGAAAAGATAAATTTTAGAACAAGAAACAAATGAAAGTGATCCTTTTTTTCACACAAATATAATTTTGCGTTCTGCTCTTTTTTTTCGCTCGTGCTTAAGTTTATCCCCATTGGACATAAATATTCCTCTAATAGCTATGTATATTGAGAACATCAGGAAGAACAACTGAAAATATCGGTTGCGCTATTCCAAATGCCGGTTTGATATGCATCCTCAGCCAGGAATCTGAAACATAATGTTTCGGAGTCAAATATGTACATATGTGGACCTTACCACAGGTGGCAGTATTTCCTTCAATAAAACATTTCACATATTAAAATGCTGCTTTAGTTAGCCTGAAACACTTTACAAATCTAAAAAAAGGTATGTACATGAATGAATGTTGAATACAAAAAAAAATTCGTTTGATTAATTGCCTGCCCAGTATTAATGTACTTTTTATTTTGCAACGAATTTCTCGTAAATCGCTTTCTTCTCCTTCTAAGTCCATAAAAAGGCAATTGAACGTACTTTATTTCGTTCTGTAAATAACAGTTCTGGGGAACAAGTGAATAATTAAAATTCGAAATTGACAGAAAACAGCTGACTACAGAAAGGGTCGGTAAAGGCCCAAACCCATAGAATCCGGTGCGTGCGTTGCGTCTTGTCAAATAATTGACAACTCTTAAGAGCTTATAAGAGGGAGCGGGACAACAAGTGTGGGCTATATGTGGAATACATCAGAATGCATGGAGTTGGCGAACTTTTAACTTTTCGTCCGTTTGACAGTTTATTCTCACATGTGTGTATCATTTATTCATGTATGTGTATCATTTTACTCTCATGGTCGTGTGGGATTGTATGTATGTATACATATTTCGGACGCAACGCACGTATTTCATTTGGCACCTCTTTGCAGTCCGGCAAATACGATTTTTGTGGATGTCAACTGCAACTTCTATGGGCTTGGGCGGTTTTGCGGACCGACGGATTCCAAAAAAGGGTTGAATTTTGATTGCGTATGTAGTAGTTACACCCTCCGTATTCAATCCACCGGATTTCATAATCGGCATGAATATTAGTATATTATTGTTTCACAAAATGATTAAAATGACTGTAACTTCAATCATCTTCTTCTTTACAAATAAAAATTAATGCTTGTTTGTTTTGCCTTTATGGGCTCTTAAATGGTTGAACAACTGCTGTCAAATAAAATAAAATCAAAGACTCAAAATCAAATCAATCGACTTTTCACCCATGCCCACGACGGCAAGCACGATCATTCTTATTTCTTGTACTATAATGCTACTAATCGTTTGTACTATAATCGTAAAAACATTATATTTAAAAACATATTTTTAAATATATTTAAAAATATTTTTTTATTTATATTATTTTTTTCTTTATTCCAGCTAATTTTCTTAAGCACTTGGCACATTCATAATGTCAACTCTTCCTGTGATGACAACAAGGAACACCGATGAACGAAACACATTTTCTGATGATCACAATGTGACATGCATGCTTATGCATTACTTATACCACAGTAACCCTCAACTTCAGGTCTTCCAATCGAATTCTTCATACCCATTGGATGTTGAATCATTCCAACAAAATGGCACGTATGTTAGTGAGAGTGATGAATGGTCTCAATTATTTGAGATGTTAAAAAGCTGGCAGAATGTATTCTTAATAATAGTTTTTTGCGCCTTCATTGTGATAACAATTATTGGGAACACGTTAGTAATATTAGCTGTTATAACAACTAGACGTTTAAAAACGGTAACAAATTGTTTTGTCATGAGTTTGGCCGTAGCAGACTTACTTGTTGGAATATTCGTTATGCCCCCAGCAGTTGCAGTTCACTTAAAAGGTATGATAGTTCACTTATAAATTATTGTACAACTACTGCATTTGACCCAAATTCAGATGCGTTATATAATAAAACAACCCTGTTGTTTGATTTATTAATGTTAACTTAGTACTTATAAGAAATATAATAAATATAATATTATGACGTGGACACAAACCAACCTGAAGCGCCATCTGCGGGTAGAAATCGAACACCATTCGGAGCACCACCAGAGCCTACGGAGTAAATGAATTCTTGTACATGGTGCCGGAGGGAAAATCTGTTGGTAGCTGTTGTGCTGCAATTGAACGAGACAGCGCCGCGCCGACGACACCTTGTAGTTATACATAATCAACCCCGAATGTACTGCGACCTCAGTCGTTCACTGACCGCTGAACTATTCAGACGTGTTTCGACTTAGTAAAGAGATTTAAGTGAATCAATAAAGTGAAGTAGTGCAAAAGACATCGGGATCCGCAACGAGCGCGCAGCCGAGTGAGCAGAAGTCACAGCCGCGAACCAAAGGGATCTGGGTTCGAGACCCAGTTGGAGCACTGCCTTTTTTTTTTTCAATTTCGCGTTCCTCCACCAAATCAACATACCACACTGGCATAGGCAGTGAGTACTGATAATGGAGGAGGACGGGGAGACCGCTCGCGGCATAGCGGGCGGTGAAAATGCTCAACCGGTGGCAGAATCACGCCACCAACCAATGATGCCGCTAGACAGCGCAACGAAGAAGAGGAGGAAGAAGCAGACCTCCAACAGTTCCAAACGGCGTAACACGAACGCGTCGCCACAAGAGGCAAAAAATACGGAATCGACATCATCAGCTGATGACGATGCAGAAGAAGATGCGTACTCCTATGTGTCAGACGGAGGAGAGGGAAGATTCACTGTAAGCAGCAACAGCTTTGAATCGGTCCCCTCCGATACAGAGGAGGAAGAAATCGAGGCCATAATCCGAGCAAAAACGGAGCGGGTCTCTGATCTAAGAGAGGAGACAAGAAAACTCCTCGAGGAAATTAAGAAACTCCGCGAGAGCACCCTCGCAAGGAGAAAGAAGGAGGAGGAGGAAGAAAGGGCTCGACGGGTCATGCAACAACAACAGCAGTTGACAGGCCGAGAGCAGCAGCAAAAACAAATGCAGCAGCAACAACAACATCAACAACCTGCTTTACTGCAAAAGAAGCAGAAAAAGACGTCACAACAAGAGACACAGCAGCGACAGAAGCAGCAACAACAACAGAAGCCAGTAGCGCAACAACAACAGCAGCCAGCAGCGCAACAACAACAACAGCCAGCAGCGCAACAACAACAGCAGCCAGCAGCGCAACAACAACAGCACCAAGCAGTACACCAGCAACAACCGCAGACATCAAAAAAAGAAAAAGTGCCACCAATAAATGTCTTCAAGGCAGACATATTACAAACCGCACAGGTATGTAAGAGGGCCATAGGTAGTGGTAACTTTAGTATTAGAAAAAATAAAGGCGCCGATAAATATACAATTCGTTGCAAGACAATTGATCAACATAAGGTGCTTAGGACGTGTTTAAAGCGTTCGACAACGGAGTTCTTCTCCTTTACCCCAAAGGGAGAAAAACTTCAGACAATTTTACTGAAGTTAGGCGTGCCGCTCGGAGCGGAGAGGGTTTTCCAACTGCTCAGGGAGCAAGTGTGTGATGGTGTCGAGATCGTCGGGGTCAAGCCCTTCACCACAGCAAAGGCTAAGAAAGAGGGGCGGAAATTGCCCTTTTATATTGTACAAATGACACCCACAAGCAAACCCGGTAATTTAAATGACATCAAGACTTTAGATGACTGGGATTGTATTTGGGAAAGTATACACAGGAGCGATGGCATTCTCCAATGCGTTCGCTGCCAAAGGTTCGGGCACGCCGCGTCGAACTGCCAAAGGCAGCCCCGATGCGTAAAGTGCAGCGAGAATCACAGTTCGGAGAATTGTCCCCTGGGGCAAGACAGAGCAGCGGACAGAAGTCGGCTCAAATGCGCACTCTGCGGGAACGCAGGGCACACCGCTAACTATCGGGGTTGCCCTAAGTTCCAGGAGCGGAAAACAAAAATGGTTCTGCAGAAGCAGCCCCCAGTGAAAAATCCACTCGGGGTAGCCATACCCGTCACACCCGAAGTGACTTTCGCCCAAATGGCGGCTGTCAGGGGAGGCACGGCAAAGCAGCCACTACCAAAGGTAGCGCCGCAAACCTCAGTGCCAAGAGCACACGATCCAACGCCTGATTGGAAATCCTCCATTGAAAGGCGTATGGATTCGTTAGAGCAGCAGGTGGCCAAAATTCTGGCGCTCCTGCAGAACCCAGCACGTCACCAGTCCTAATGGCTGCGCAAACGGGGAGTACTTTTAAGATCCTTGCAGTGAATGCAAATTCATTGATAGGGGTCCCACGAAAAAATGAGCTATATCGATTGTTGGACGATCAAAGCCCAGAGCTATGTCTGATTAGCGAAACCAAGCTAACCCAGAGAGGCATTTTGGAGCACAGCAAATATAATATTATTAGAAGAGACCGACCCAACTCCAATCGTGGAGGCGGTGTTGCGATCTTCATTAAGAATAATATTAAACACAAAGTAGTATACAGTAGTGAGGTGCGACGGTTTCAGGTGTTGGAGGCCTGCATCGTTTGCATTTCTCTCCGTAGCGGGAGGAAGCTATTTGCGGTGTCGGTCTACTCCTCCGGCTCCTTCAGTTCCAGAACTACTATATCAGAGCTCGATGCACTCTTTCGGTGTCTAAGTCTGGACTCGGAAGAGAACTATTTTATATTGGCCGGGGACTTAAATGCCCGACATGGATATTGGGGAAACACAGATTCCAATGACAGAGGGGACCTGCTTTACAGCTGGTTTTGCTTGCACAGTGTCGAATATCGACTCGATTTAAAAGCTACCGAGATCTCGTCCTTCCCCAGAAGTGGGTCGTTCTTGGATCTCCTGCTGTTTGACGCAAGACTGCAGCTGACAGACACAAACGCACAAACTGTAAACTGTTTGCACACTTTCGTGTATCTCAGTGACCATTGCGGCCTCAGTGCCGAATTCAAGATTCCTAACGACATTGCGGAATTAGGAGAGTTTGTCCAAACGCACACCTACAATTACAGTAGGGCGCGCTGGCCACGCTTCTCCCGACAAACGACTCGAGCACTCTCTTCGAATGCACTCCACATTCCGTCCAATAGAAACTTGTCAAACGAAGAGATTGACATGTATCTAATACAATTGGACGAGACAATAAAACGAACTATGGACAGTACGATACCACGGTATACACGCACGGACAATGAAAACTTGTACCGCAATGCGACAATTGACGCACTACACCAACAAAAAAGTAGACTCCTGTCAAGATTAAAAACCTTGTACAGGCGGTTTACTGACAGACGCAGCGAGGAAGTTAGGACACTGAAATCGCTCATTAAGAATGTACAGACGTTAATTGTGCAAAATTACAGAGTTTCTGTAAACACGTACTGGAACAACAAGATCCGGGCTGTTAAATCTAACAACCCGAGTATGTTCCCACAAATAAATAAATTCTTTCGAAAGAAAAATAGCGATCTTCCGTGTCTTAAGCTTCCCAGGACGACGGACAATGAACAGATACTGACTACAGCGGGTATTGATCCCAATAACGCCGTACTCGACGATGACTTCTTTGTGGTCGAAGATCCGCAAGAAAAAGTTGAAGTTCTAGGCGCAGTTTTCCAAGAAGTGTACAAGGTGAATGTGAGTGTTCGCCCGAACCACGACCTGGAGAACAGCGTGCAAGCTAGCAACTCTCAACTTCGAGAAGTTCTGCAGCAATGGCGATCTGAGAACATCGGCTTCGTCCAGTTCAATGACGAAAACATGGCAGACAATGTCATCGCCGACGAAGGGGTTCATCCCCCGTTCATTTCGAAGGCAGATCTTCAAGCGGTCTTCGAATCACTAAAGAAGAAAAAGTCGGTTGGAATCGACGGTATATCAAACATTGTGTTAAAACATCTTCCTCTGGAAGTGGTCACTATGTACACAATCCTTTTTAACAATGCTCTGAATAATGCACATTATCCGGAGCATTGGAAAACTGCGATTGTACAACCCATATCCAAGCGAGGAAAATATTCTTCAAATCCGTGCAACCTCCGGTCAATTAGTCTCCTTCCGAACATCAGCAAGGTATTCGAGAAGGTGATAAATAGAGCTCTGATCAACTGGACAGAGGACAAACATATAATTCCGGATAACCAATTCGGTTTCAGAGCGGGGCATGACACTATTCATGCCGCGTCGAAACTGGTGTCGGATATCCAATGGAACAAGAGCCAGAAACAATGTACGGGCGCCTGCTTGATTGACCTGGAGAAGGCCTTCGACACCGTATGGTTAGAAGGTCTTTACTACAAGCTCAATCGACTAGGCATTAGTAAACCACTGCTGTACCTACTGTATAACATGCTTACCGGTAGACGGTTCGTCGTCAAGAATGGCAACGTGACCTCTACAGGTATTTTTGAAATTAAAAATGGTCTCCAACAGGGTGCCGTTAATTCGCCGATCCTGTTCAACATTTTCTTGAGCGATCTGATAAGTTCTCTTCCGCACGCTATTGCGTATGCCGACGACTTGATCGTGTACAGATCAGGCAAAAAGATCGAGGACATCACTACGCTCACGCAGGGTGACTTCGACTCATTCATGAGAGATTGCGATGACTGGAAGTTGAATATCAACTTTCAGAAGTCGGAAACCATACTGTTCAGAACGCCGTTGTATAAAGCTTCCGCGGATACGAAAAAGAATTGGCGAAAGTTCTCTATTGTTGGACGCCACGGGCAACCACTGGAGCAAAGGATTGTAGTCAGATACCTGGGGATCTGGCTAGATCAGTATCTATATTTTAACAAACATATAGATGCTGCTCTGGCCAGAGCCCGAGGCGCTTTCGCCCTTACAAAGAGACTGTTTTACAACAGCCAACTCGATGCAAGGGTAAAGGTAATCTGCTACATGGCCCTCATACGGCCAATGCTCACATATGGCTGTCCCGTGTGGTTCAACGTGAGTGCAAGCTTGATGGAAAAGATTCGGGTGTTTGAGAGGGCTTGTCTTAGGGCTTGCCTTCGCCTCTACAGAACACCAGAGTCCCAGTACAGAAAATTCTATTCCAACGAGGTCTTATACAACAGGGCCAACCTGATACGAGTGGACAATTTCCTAGTGAAGTTGATTCGAGGCCACACTGCGAGGGCGATGAACTCGGTCAATAACTTGATCTCCGGGGCTTACTACCCCAATCCACAGTACCACGAAAGGGTACGTCACAGTGGCTTCGTCCCACCAGAAGCATTTCTCCATTTCGATAGGCAAGGTCTCATACAAGACATAAATGCGGTACCGCTCCTCTTTCACATCGCCCGTTCAACTGTGGATGGGCGACTCAACCACGACCGTTCCGTCGCACAACGAGCTGAGGAAAATCTCCTCCGCTTTAGTATGGCGGTGTCAAGTCGTGATAAGAGGGATGTTGCGTTGCAACATCGAAACTTTTGGTGGCTGAGAGAGGGAACTCCCTCGTCGAACCCTTTAGACCCAGGTTAGAATGGGCAGTACAGATCTCCTCAAAAGGAGTAGTCGGTCAGTGTCTTGCAGCGGGATTTGATCCAGCTACCTATGGCCGACTTACAGACTTAGTTTAAGATAGTTGTAAGATGTACAGAAAAATGTATTCAAAAAAAAACAAAAAAAAACAAAAAAAAAAAAAAAAAAAAAAAAAGAAAACAAAAAAAAAAAAAAAAAATTCTTCTAAGTATACACATCCGTACATTCAGTGTACTCATGTGTATACAATTGTACATAGGTTAGGTGCACACATGTATATATGTGCGTATAGTATTATACGCGCATGTATACATGTGTGTATGTTTAGTTAAGGTAGACTTAAGTTATTTTAAGGTAGTTTGTAAGTTAGCATTTAAGTTTTAACAAAAAAAAAACAAACGTTCATTTATTAAGTTTTTTTTTCTTTAAAATTTTTCTTAATAATAAGTAATACAGACAATGAAGTAATTAATTAAATAAATTGTAAGGTTAGGTCGAAAGACAATAGATTAAGATTAAGTTTAACTTAGAGTGCCCGCCGAGGGCCAGTAAGTTAGAATACAGAACAAGTGTACGTCCGACTAGTTTTAAGCATTTTTGTCTAGTACGTAAGTTTGTAATGAATTCAAAATAAAAATGTATTAAAATGAATGAAATGAATGTACTGCGACCAAGACAGACCCGCGCCGGCGCCATCTTACAGTTGTACATAATCAACCCCGAATGTACATACTTGAGTGAAAGACAGATGGCGACAGAGTTTTCTAGAAAGAATGGTGACTGACATAAATAAGCGATGAAAGGTTTAAGGTGAGCCTAATAATCAGCAAAGAAAAGTGTAATAAACTAATTGTGGTGATTAAAGTATAAAGTTAATTTAGTAACTGTGCAGTTTAAGTAAATAAATCAGTGAATAGAATTTTTGAATTTGTGAGTTTCATTTTGCCACAATCCAGTGAACGAACCCTTGTATTCAACAGATTAATTGTGAATACGTAAACGCAGCTTTGTGTAAAACGTAACATTTGGTGTCAGAAATGGGATTGGGACAATGGTAAAATTTGTGAATCTAAAAGTGGAACAGTTGAAGAAGGAGCTCGCGCAGCGGAACCTTTCAATTGTCGGGGGTAAGGCTGAATTATAACAACGGCTGCGTGACGCTTAAGAAAAATATATAATCGATACGGACACGCACGAATTTGTTGTAGAAGTTCCGGAAACATCTGAAAACTACGGCTGATGTAGCACTGGTAATAGCGATGATGCAGAATTTGTTCCAAGAACAAGAGCAAAAGACGCCATCAATTGGTAGTGTGCGCGATTCGTTGGAAGACAAAATGCAAAAATAACTTTGTAGTGTGCGCTACTCGAGTACTGGCTCCCACAACGGATTGCCCCACAATTTTCATTTCCCAACTCGGAAGGAACTCGAACAACCTCACTGTCGATGGCAATGTTGGAGGTACGAGGTTAACGGTGACATTGGATACGGGATTATCACATTGTACGGGAGATGGCTACGTACAGCTACGAGGAGGATGCACCGATACCTGGGAAGTTAACCGAGAGTATAATCATGGGCACTACGACAGTTGAGCACGAGTGGCGGATATAGTGGACGAGTTGATTCTGGGGCGCACACTTTTTGATCGGGATCGGCATTGCTTAAATAACTCCTGCTTTGATGTTCCTCTCTGTTGATTGGTTGCCTTCTACCTGTACGTAAAATGTTCGTGAATAAAGAAAACTGTAGATAATTTAAAATAGATTGGAAGGAATTCCTATCAGATTCATTTTGTAAACGAGCCCCTCAATCCAGATAATGTCGATTGCTTTTTTCATATCCAGAAAGCAGGCCACTCTGACTTGGTGGTTGTTGAGGCCAGAGATGACGTCATGATGAAACTTCATTAAGGTTTGGAGTGTTGATTGACTTTTTCGGACCATCGCTTTAGTTTTATAAGTATCAGGTGCTGCAGGATCTTTCTTATATTAGTCAAGAGCGATATAGGCCTGTATCCCAAACCATTAGAAGCGCTTTCCGTTTTGGGTATTGCAACAATTCTTGCGACTTTCCACTTGCTAGGAACACCCTCTGAACCTTCTTGTTCAGTTTTAAGTTGGGCTGTCCGGTTTTGGTGTTGTTATGTAATGTCCATGGCTGTGGCCAGATCGGGTTTGTAGCTGCTACGGGCATTGAGTTTTCGGATTATGGGTGCTTGGTTACTGTACTTAGTTTCACTGCACTTGTGAAACTCGATGATAGCCGGCTAAAACGCAGGCAGATTTGGGAGCAAATTCCTGCTGTGCCTTCGCTTTGTATGAAAGACTTGTAACTTGCTGAAGGAATTTTGGACTTGCAGTTAGCAGATATCTGCTCCCGTGGTTTTCTTTCGTTCGCACTCGCCTATCTGGTGCTTTCAGTCGCTTTTGACGCAGTTGGATGCGGCAGTTTTTGCACTGCACGATGTCCTTTGTTCTGACTGGTTTCCAGCTCATTCTCTTGTTGAGGATTAGGGTCTTTCTATACACCTCCACCAGTGATGCTGATTTATGTATTTCAACTACTGGGATTCGCTCAGCGTGTCTATATGTAAACGTTTTTTTTTTTTGTGGAGGCAGGGTCCATGTTCACAGCGCAAATTCGGCTCTCAACTTGGCGGAATGCCAGTAACGATCTTTGTCGATGCACAGATCAAGTTCACATGCAGTCTTTGTGGGTCCTGATTTTTGGTGTCTTCAAAAGAAAAATTCTACGTCGTATATATGGTCCCGTCTGCGAAGAAGGCGAATGGAGTAGAAGACACAACTGCGAACTCTACGAGCTGTACAAAGATGTGGATGTATTCCGGAAGGCAAAAATCCGTCGACTACCCTAGCTGGCCCACATCGATCGAATGGACAACAACGCTTCAGCAAAGAGGGTGTTCGAATCCGAGCTCCTGGTTCGAGAATGAGATCAGGACCGAACCTCCGGTACAGAGACCAAGTCATCGCGGATATGACTTGATGACTGGAAGCAGTGTGCCAGGAGTAATTGCAACTTTTTAAATCCGTCGCGGGTCTTCGTGTTCAGCACTGTTTTCCCTTTCGGCAAATTTTTAATAACGGTCTCTATATTTTTTTGTTTGGCATAGCGTGTAATTTCGGCCACATTTGTCGAAAAGCATGTGATTATTGGCATTGCTGGTGCTTTTTTTGTCCTTGTGTTGCTGGGGTACAATGGCGTTGCTGGTATGATCTGTGGGTTCCGTTGGATCGTTGTGGATGGCTGGCTCGGTGGAGTTATTTGGCTGGGAAAGGCTGGTTGGGTCGGTGAAGTTGACTGGGCAGTCCTAGCCTTCTTCGATGACCTCGTAGATGTCTTTTTCAGACTCCTCTTCTGGCCTGGTTCCGGCAATGGAGATGGTGGACATGTAATGTCCTCCATAGCTTCTGCTTTTCCGCTTGAAGGCGGAGAATCGGGTGCAAATGCCAACGGAATCCGAGTCCGCCATGTCGTCCTCTTCGTCGGACAATTTTTGTAGAAGGTACTGAATCCTTTGTACGAAAGAGGAACCGGCCCCATTTCTTTATATTTTTATGAGGGCCAAGATTGCCTTGGAGGCCTCATTGGCTGTTTCCGCTATAACCCAATATGTCACTAATTGATTTTGAAACTTATAACAAAATGTCTTCGCAATTGATATGGCTTCTTTCATCCAAGGATAAGACGGTAATTAGCACTAATTGCGGGTGTTTATCGGTTCTGATGAGGACAACCACATAGACTCCGTCGTTTACTTTATTGATTGCCCAAATGGGAGCAGGATATGTTACGATGGAAAATTTAGATGTTAGATCGGAAAATATGGTTTTGTGAGAAAGCGAAAAGAGGGCGATTAATATATTGGAGTGCACAACAAACAGAATAGAAGATCGGTACGAACAGCTTCGGCACTTAAGAAGAGGCGATTCAAGTCTCAAAGGGTGTCATTCAAATTCACCACCACGATGGGTTTGAGTTAGGAGATTTTGTTTCAAACTCGTCTTATTTCCACAAATCTGAGGACTGTACATCTGCTGGGGTTTCGAAACCAATGAATATAAGCTACTGCAAATTTGCTGATCGCCCTCAACTTGGCGGAATGCCAGCAACGATCCTTGTCGATGTACGGGCAAGTTGACATGCAGCATCTAAGCGGCGCCATATCTGTTACGGAAAAGGGAGCACCCTCGGAACAACGGACGGAACCTCAACGACGACCTGGCGCGAAAAAGGCCAACGATTTGCACCTGGAATGTAAGACCACTCTACACTCCAAGGGCTGCTAAAAAACTGGCAAATATTCTCACGCAGTATAAGGCGGATAGGTTGTTTTCGGCTCTTCAACTTCATCTTGAAGACTTTCATTCGGTGTTCACTCCCATATTGTAGTGGCTGACTGCTAAAGAGCAGTCACACTTATGCCAGGTTAGGCGCATTGTGATACCACCCGGCCTGAGCTCTCCTAACACTGGAACCAGTTGGTGGTGCGATTAAGTTGCTCAATGCTGGCACAATTTAGCTCGTTATGGCCGCTGAAGTAATAGGCTCCTAGGTGCAGGAGCCAAAGACTGGCAAGAGCACTACCGGAGCAGAGAAGGTGATGAGTTTTTTCTTCCTCCTCTTCATGCATGCAGTTTCTGCAAAAATCATTATATGCGGCACCCATCCTGCGAGCATGAGTGCCAATTACACTGTGCCCGGTTATGACTCCCATGAGGGTCCTTAATGAGGGCTTGCTGAATTTAAGTGGACTGAGTGACTGTTTTAGGTTAAGTGATGGCCAGATTTCTTTTGTTTTAATTCATGTGGTGCCTTCTAGCCAGTTATCATTAGTGATTTTAATTGTGTGCATCTTAGCAAGATGGTTAGGAAGATGGTAAGCTGCAGCGATCGGCATGGAAGGTGGTACCCCTGCTATTGAAAGGGATGAGGTTGTACCACACCTGGTTCATCGGCCTTGCAGTTTCCTGGTATGTCACAGTGTCCCGGCAATGATGATCAGGGAGCTTCACGGAGATAGCAACGTTGAGGTCTTGAGAATAGACACCCGCCCCCATCCCTTCGTTTGTCTTCGATCCATCTTTGAAAATGCGCAGAACATCTTCCAGCGTTTGCCTGTCTTTTTTTTCTCGAAGATAGCCTGGGGTAATAGGCGGTCAGTGTCGCGAGGAAGGAAATTGAATTCCTTGATAATGGTTGAGTGGCCAGTGTTGACCACAATTGGAGTGTTTTTGAGTCTCAAGGCTGTGCTTGCTACAGTTTGTTTACCGAATATTGCCAATGGTGGAAGATGGAGGAGAATATTCAGTGCGTCTGACGGAGTACTTCTCAGTGCTCCGCTGATACACAGGCAGGCCAGTCTTTGTACTCGGTTGAGTGCATTGCAGGTGATAGCCTTGCTTAGTGGTGTCCACCAAACTGAAACTCCATACAGAAGTGTCGGTCTGACGATAGAGGTGTAAATCCAGTGAGCGATGGGTGATTGAAGCCCCATTTGCATCCAATGGCCTTTTTGCAGCTAAAAAGGGCTGAAGAGACCCTTTCCTGGATATTGAGCTTCCAATTTAGCTTGCTATCAAGCGTGAGACCCAGAAATTTGACACTGGTGCTTAGCTGTAATGTAGTGCAATACAGCAGTTGGGGGTCAAACTGGGAGATTTTGTATCTTCTGTTGAAAAGTACGATATCCGTTTTTTGTTCTCTCCTCTATAGATCTTAGCGTCTCCTATCTGAGAGTGTATTACCCTGCTGGTGAGTAACTGATGAATGAAAGCCACTAAGGGCTTTCCGATCGCGAGGTTGTTAAGCGCAAGTGAAATTGCTTCCGGTTTGATATTGTTGAACGCAACTTCGATGTCGAGAAATGTCACAAGTGTTTATTTTTTAAGCCCTGACATTTATAAGATCGCATGGAGTTTTTGGAAGAGGTACAACTTATTTATGAGCTCTAATCGAGAAGGAAAGTGCGTATCGACAAGGAGACTGAGGGTTTCCTCACTGGATGAGGTCCAGGTCGCGTCAGGTTTTTGTAGGAAGCTAGGTAATTTAAGGGATGATGCTAGAATCTTTCTTAGCCTGGAAGCCTCGGAGACTTCTTCGATCTTACCACAAAAAAGTCTCCAAGAGGTTCGTTGGGCCTTTCTCAGTTTTAAAGGTTCCGAGGTGTCCCAGTCCTTAACATCACGAGATCCCTTCGCCTTGTTAAAGAGCTTCCTACAACTCTTGCGCAGATGGTTTGATTGGACATGACATTGCCATTGCGTTGTTGAGAGTTCTTGTGAGGTTGTCCACTGAATAGTTGAGATCAATGGGGTTGCTCGGGATGGAGATGTTGGTATTCGACATTGTTGCCGCCACAATCTCTCTAGATCTGGCCCAGTTGGTTCTTTTAGGTTCGTAAAGTGTTTTTGGGATGGAGGAGAACCCGTTATGCTGAACATTATATAGTGGTGATCAGAGAAAGAGTGATCAGATGATACCCTCCAATTGCTGATTCGATCCGCTATATGGTCAGACACGGGTGTAAAGGAACAGACATGAAGTCCTAGTCCTAGTTACAAAGGTTTTTACACAAATTAAACTTGCTACTTACAAGTTAATCAATAAGGTACTCACCTCTTTGGTTGATGTCCATGCTTTCCCATTTTGTGTGATGGGCGTTTGCATCACATCCCAAGACAATCGCGGTTCTGGTTCTTTCCGCCTCAGCAATCGTCCTTCTAAGCGTCTCTGCTATACATTCCCCATTGTCATGGGCCAAGCAGGAGGAGACTAACCATTATTTTGTTTTGCCTGCCTCCAGACATACGGTGACTGAGTCGCGATCGATCGAGGTGGGAGAGAATATGGGTATTCAAAGAACGCTTGAAGCAGGACGGTCTTTCTCCTCCTCTACTACCGCCGTCAGTATATTACCGAAAGATAGATCAGTAGAGGTGGAGGGAGCCTGTTCCGCTTTTGCACTAGTCTCCCCAAAGCCGTAGTGGATGGCACCCTCCGACTTGGCAAGTGGGTCCAGTGATTCCTTATTGATCACAATCACTGCGGACCTTGATTCCCCCTTCAGTTCATCCAGCTTTACAACCTTTGTGGGTAGGAAGGTTTGGGTTGGAAAGTTGGATGATTTTGAGAATTGGAGCAGGATCTGAGGAGCCGACTCTACCTTCTTCCAATTCAATGGATTTGGTAGAGTCTTCCTATCTAATACGGCGTAAGTGATGTCGCCTTTCAGCACTTCACTATACTTGAGCCTGCTGGCAATATAGGGTGTTTCATCAGTCGGTTTCAGCCTTTTAGGCTCCGAGGGTGACGCCTCCAGTGACCTGGCGCGTTTGGACGTAGTGCCCTTAGTAGTGTCCGCCTGTGGTTGGCTTTTCACTACTTTAGACGCCCAAGCTAACGATCGCTTGCTGCTATCGTTAAGCTTCTTCGGGCGAATGCCTTCAAAGGCGCTCCAAAATCCGGGCAGCAGAGCGCCTCTCCTTATACTTTTTATACGAAGGTCCTGGGACCTTCAAGGAGAAGACAGCTCTGCGGGCACAGGTTGCGTGTTCCGTGCAGGAACTCTCGGTGGGAGTTAACGTGCAGGTTTTTGGTTTATGAGGCTCCACGCGGCCTTTGACAGTCTTTAAGACGATTTGAGCCGCCTTATCTGTTAGCACTTCAGTAGCCGAGGTAAATCTCGAACAAGTTCCGGTGAGGAAGCACCGGTTTCTTTAATCCGGTGAGGAAGCACCGGTCTCTTTAATGTTTTTCTATGTTGAATTATTTGTGTTCATTGTTAGTCCCACGAGTAGCGGAGAAAGGGAAGGTCCGGCTGTGCAGAGATCCGCATTGCACAGCTAAGGCAGGATTAATCTGGGAGTGTGCCAGGTCCAGGTCCCAGATACTCCGTTCGCGACTGATCTATTTTTTCAGGTGGGCCCCCAGCCAGTGGGAGGGAGATAAATGGGGGGAGATAGCTTTGGGCCTCTTCATAGAGAATAAATTCCCTTGAGTCATTGACCTTCACTAAGCCTTCGCACCGCGTCAAGGTGTGCAACCACGCGAAGGCCATCTGAAGGTACTCTGGAATCGTCTGGAGCACGTCCGCAGCACCGCTCTTTAACGACACAACAAATGCTGCCACCTTGTCTTCCTCGCTCAGATGTACCCTGGCGACAGATGTCTCAAACTGCAGCCGAGATATGTTGAAGGCTGCTGTAATTCGGTGGTTTGAACTTGGTGGCGACGCTGCTGATCACTGGTTACCTCACCTGCAAAGTACAGAGGTCCTTCTTCATTATGTCACTAACGTCTGGGAATGATTCAAGGATTCTTAATAGTACTTACGTGATCAAGCTTAATAATGAAACGATCATGTTGACCAGTACAACATTCACGAGTTCTTCATACTAACACACTCAGTTACTTCCACCAGTATTAACGAACATAAAACGAGTGCAGAAGATCGTCTTGGGCCATGTGCATAGCATTGGTGTAAGGAACATTGCTCAATGGAAGAACCTAAAGAGTCAAGCTGCTTTCCTTTCCTTCACAAATGTGGTAATCGTCATAGCAATAGCAGCTGTAGTATGGATTACTTGGCGAAAGTTTAATCTCGGTCCTAACTTACAATTGGTGAATCTGCATAACATCACGGTCGATCCCAGGGTCAATTCAGGAGATCAGAGAACTACCGGATCATCTTCGTCCCGAACCTAGCCATCTTCATCTGACGTCACGCATGATCTACGGGACGTAGATCTTTAAAGAGGGAAGAGTTAACAACGCGCATCTGGCCATGAACCCCATGCAGTGCAGCAGTCAATATGAGAATTGCTGATCAAATCTATTCAGGTGCAAACCTGATGGATCAGGTTGTGAGGATCAGGTGTGAGGATCAGGTTGCGTCGCGCTATTTGCGCGACCACTGAACATCAAATTGCATCGCACCGGATAAACGCGCCGGCATAAAACTGATGAGCCTGCATTCTGGATGGTTGGAGCAGCGGCTTCCTATTGGAACCCCGTTCACGATTTTTTCTGGAATCCAGGAATGGATTCCTTTACTTAAATAAATAAATAATTAAGTAAATAAATAATTGAATAAGTAAATAAGTAAACAAATCAAAAGGTTAGAGAGGTGTGAGCTCAGTAACTAGTGTATTTTCGACTACTAGACATTTTAAGAAAATGTCTCGTGGGTGCAAACATTCCCGTTGGGAATTTCGATTCTTCGGGCGACTTGAATAACGCCAGGGTTTTTGTATAAAATTGTTGTTGTTCATTCAACATAATTTTGGGAATTTTGTCTTGTGTTTTTTGCAGTTTTGGCACAGTGAAAAATCAACATCGACTTCCGGTTGATCAATGGATATAATATCTTAGTGGCGATGTTTAACTTATGTAAGGAGTTTTTAATATGCATACCAAGGGTTAGTTGGTAACTATTGGTATGTCAAGTTTATTCATTCTTAAGGTATTATGAGAATGGAATGGAAAAATGGAAAAGTGATTTTTTTCTTCTAAAAAAGGTTGATTGACATTTATCGCCATTAATTTTTACCTTCCAATGTTTAAAATATTCATTTATTATATTGAAGCCATTTTGCAAATAATTTGCAATGCCTATTCCATTTGTATGAGACGCATACAATGCCGAGTCATCAGCATACAGATCTATGTGGCAGTTAGGAATGGAAGGAAAGTCAGCTTTGAAGAGACTGACCTGGCTAAGGAAACTGAAAACCTTCTATTGCTTGAAAATGTTCGATAATTCTTGTGAGATACACGGCACACGACAACAAAAATGAATGAGTTTATATATTAGACCGTCATGCCATACAGATTCAAAAGTTCTTTCTAAGTCTAGTAATACAAGAACAGTAGATTTTTTTGTCTTAAGCTTTTTTTTACTTCCCTGCAAATTCTCAATACCTGATGAGAAGTACTATGACTTTCACGGAAATCAAATGGCATTTGAGGTAGATTGCTGCTATTTTTCAGAAAAATGTCTAGTTTAGTTGTATAAGTTTTTCTATTATGTTCCTGAATCTATTGAGCAAGCTAATGGGCTTGTAGCTGTTTGGATTATGGAAGTCCTTTCCGGACGTGAGCACCGGAATTAATTTAGCTTTCTAACAATTTATGGGAAAATAACTTAATTTAAAACAAGCATTATAGATTTATTGGCCATATTTTGTTGGATACAAGGAGACATTTTTAATGGTAAGTTATTTATGTCATTGAAGCCAGGAGATTTTTCGAGCTTCAAATTGGAAATGAGAAAGTCAATATTATGCACGCTAACAAGCTTGTCGGGAGAGATTGTTAGACCTAGTCCGTTAAATCTCGGAGAAAGAAGGAAAACGAAGGATAACCCTGGCCAATCGCTGTGTTTTTGAACTTAGGCGGCAATTGAAAATTAAGGCCTTGTCTGGGAAAACCAAGCTGTCTCTATATAAGAAATTAATGGTCCCAGTCACTCTTGTCATCGTCAAAGAAATTATTATCTAGAGAAAAGCAAAGAGGTAAAAAAGGAATTCAGATATTATCGCGATAATATTGTTCAACCAAGTATAGTAATTGTAATGTTAACGAAGAATGAAGAATAGTTAATAAGTTGATGGCAATAACAAACCAATAGGAGATAGCAAATCAATATAATATCTTTTTGACTAGTATAGCTTCAAATTTGAAACCCAGTACTATTCAATATGGTTTTGATTGTAATATGTTTTCTGATGTTTTCGAAGATACTTCTACGTGCAACACGTTTGTCTTTCAACAGTTTGGATAGCAAATAGAAATAGAACTTTTCTAAATTGTTTTAAAAGCTGATAGCAGTAGACATTGTATCTTTTTTAAAAAGTACACATTTTTTGGAAATCACCAGTTTGGTTATCGTGAAGAAACATCTACTTAACTAAGCCCTGAAATGTACCATAGTCTTAGCAGAATCAATTCTTATCATAGATATGACTAAAGCTTTCGACTTGGTTAACCATGATATTATTCTAGAATACTTACATAGAGCAGGCTTAGGAGGCACTTTTCACAATTGGTTGCCTTCGTACTTTTCCAATAGAGCTCAACTCGTCAAGTTATGTGGGGATCATATTAGAAGTCCGATAGATGATAAGGTAGGTGTACCATAAACCATAGGCGTATACCTGAATAGTCGAGTTGTTGACGGGTGCGCTTGTCGTCTAATATTCCTTTGACGGGAAATATAAATGGATCGCCGTACCTGGCTTATATGGTCATAACCTGATCGAGGTGCCTCTGCTTCCGGGTGTAAGCTATCGTGCCTAGCAATGAATGGCATTGCGTTAGTATGTCTTCGAATGTTGAAGTCCGGATACCTGGGGCAATGTATACTGAGGGTGAGAACAGTTCAACCTTCCTTTCTCTCGTGGGTGCAAAATAGATACTCCAAATAAATTCTCTCCAAGAACAAGAAGTCTCCCTTTTAAGGGAAATTCCGCTTCCACAGCTGAGGAAGTACTTCAAAATATGGCGCCTCGACGAGTCAATTGCCTCAGAGCCGGGGCTCTAAAAGGCCAGGTCTAGAGAAAGAGTCGCGGTGCTCAACTTTGGTAACCCAGAAAGGAAGCTTTCGGATGACCAATGGAGACTCATTGAGTGAACACCTCGACGGTGTGAATGACACTATCCTGAAGAAGGAGGAAGTGATCCCCCTCTTTGGACAGCTGACAACTTTTAAGCGTTTGAAGCTCTTTGAATGCGACAACAAAGGAATCCTCGAATGACTTGAGAGATTCATAGCCCAAGCAGTGATGTACAGTACCTAACAAAATTTAGCATACACCTACGATTACGATATGCTTGTGTATCCTATTCCCAAAATAATGAATTTATTAGAAAACCAAAAATGCAATTTCAATTCCACATATTTAATTTAATAAAATATCTAACAAACCAAAAACAACGTTAACAAAATGGGCTAATCTCTAGGAACTTGTAAAAAAAGTACTACATTCGTACGCACAAAATTAAGCATACGAAACATAAAGTTATATTTTATATCCTCTTCTTCTTCTTGTGGCGCTACAGTCCTTGGTGAACCTGGGTCTCGGTCAACAATCCTCTCCAGCTGGCACGTTCTTTAGCCAGCTGCCTCCAATTTGGTTGAGGCCCTTTTCCACTTGAGTGCGCCATCGGGTTCGTGGTCGTCCTCTATTGCGTTGTCCCACTGGCTCGGAGTCGAAGACTCTTCGGGCTGGAGCAGTGTTGTCCATGCGCTCTACATGGCCTAGCAATCTTAGGCGTTGAATCCGTAGACGCCTGACTAGACTCATGTCGCTGTACAGCCCGTACAGTTCGTGGTTTAATCTCCTTCTCCAAGAACCTTCAACGCAAACAGGACCAAAGATTGAACGCAGAACTTTTCTCTCGAAGAGACCAAGTGCGTCTTCATCCGCTCTTGAGATAGTCCCAGCTTCCGCGCCATACAGCAGGATAGGGATGATCAAGGTCTTATATAAGGTGAGCTGGGTCTTTCGAGAGAGGGCTCGACTACTCAATTGCCTCTTGAGCCCGAAGAAACAGCGGTTGGCGTCTTAACGAAACAAATAAAAGGAAAACGGTGTGTCTTTAACACAATAAAAAAAAAGACATAGCATAAGCCGAAAGGCATAGTCAAATTTACGAGTAGAATAGCTTAGACTACCCCTATAGGGTCAGTAGGTTAGGAGTAAGAACATTTCTTAAGTTAGTAAAGCTAGTTTTAAGTATTTTTGTGTAGCATGTAAATTAGTGAATTAAAAATAAAACAAAAATGAGTAAAAAAAAAAAACAGCGGTTGGCAAGAGTTATCCTACGCTTGATCTCGGTACTGATGTTATTTGTACAATTTACTCCGGAGCCGAGGTAAGTGAAGTCCTTGACCTCGAAGTTATAGCTGCCCACTGTGACGTTCTATCCAAGACGTCGATGTTGTATGTCCTTTTTTGAGGACAGCATATACTTTGTTTTTCCCTCATACACCGCCAGACCCATTTTAGCCGCTTCCGTCTCAATGTAAGCAAAAGCCTCACTGACGGCTCGCTGAGTTCTGCCAATCACGTCAATGTCATCGGCGTATGCTAGCAAATTGCACGGACTTCTGGAAGATCGTGCCTCTAGTGTTGGCGTGTGAGTTTCGCACGATCTTCTCCAGGACGATGTTAAAGAAATCACCTGACAGCGCGTCGCCTTGTCTACAACCTTTTTTGACATTGAAGGTCTCGGTGAGTTCGTTACCGACCTTGATGGAGCAGCGAGAGAGAGTTCTCCATCGTCATCCTGCACAGCCTGACGAAATTGGCAAGAATATCAAAACTAGACATGGCGTTGTACAGCTCGCTGTCATATGCGGCCTGAAATCGACGAACAGATGATGAGTGTCGATTTGCATTTCTTGGGTTTTTTCGACGATCTGCCGTTGTTTGAAGATTTGGTCTATTGTGGCCTTTCCTGACCTGAGGCCACATACGGACCTATCAGATTATTAATGAACGGCTTCAGGTGGGTACACAAAACGGCAGAGAAGATCTTATATGCGATGTTAAGAAGACTGATCCCTCTATAGTTGGCGCAGTCTAAGGGGTCTCCTTTCTTGTGGATCGGGCAAACGATACTAAGATTCCACTCGTCGGGCATGCCTTCCTCAGACCATATCTGCAGATGAGCTGGTGCATGCGCCCTACCAGATTATCTCCAGCTGCCTTAAACAATTCCGCGGACAATCCGTCCGCTCCAGCAGCTTTGTTCGACTTCAGTCTAGATATCGCTACCTTGGACGGTATTCGCGTCTGTCATAGTCCAGATTGAGTGGAACATTCTGCCTGACAGCGGTATTTTGATCCTCATCGCCGTTTAAAAGTCTGCAGAAATTATCTTTCGAGATTCAGTACCGACTGCGACTATACTACCAGATGTCCATTTCCATCCCGACAGGCTACTGTCCGAGTTTTATATCCATTGGATAATTGTTTTACCTTTGATAAAACTTTCGGACGTCATTCCTGCCATAACACCTCTATATCTCCTCGACCGCGCGCTTCTCTGCTCTTTCTTTTTTCTTCTGAGAAGCCGGTGCTCTTCCCTTCTCTTCTGTTCGTAGAGCTCACGAACAGCCCTCGTTGTTCGATGCAGCGTTGCCTTGTAGGCCGCCTGTTTGGGTTCCTTCTAGGTGGTGTCGTAAAACCCAGCACATCAGTGGCAACTTCTTTGATGGCTTCTTGACAACGACTCTATTCTTCTTCGATAGTTTGCGCAGGCGGCGTGGAACTTACAGAAAGTTTCTGGGCGACTCGGTCGGCAAAGATCCTGGCAGTCCGCTGCGATTGTAGTTTTGCGACGTCAAACCGTGGTGTTCGTTCTCGACTCCGTTGTTCTCGTGATGTCCTGATTCTTACCTTGGCTACAACAAGGAAATGGTTGGAGTCAGCATTGGCTCCTCGGAACGTTCGGACATCAAGAATGCTGGAGGAGTGTCTGAAGTCGATCGCAACGTGATCAATCTGGTTGACGGTTGATTGATCTGGGGACCGCCATGCCCCTTTATGGATGTATAGGTGTGGGAACCGTGTGCTAGCAACAGAGAGGTTACGTCCCATGACAAAATCCACAAGCCTTAGTCCGTTACTGGACGTGGTGTCGTGTAGGCTGTGTTTCCCTATGACTTTAGCAAAGATTTCTTCTTTACCCAGCTTAGCGTTGAAATCTCCTAGAACGATCTTGGTGTCAAAGCTGGGGCATTGATCGTATGTTCTTTCTAGGAGATCATAGAAGTCATCTCTGCTACTATCATCTTTGTCCTCTGTCGGGGCGTGGGCACAAATCAGGCTGATTTTGCCGAGTGTAGCCTTGATGCGGATTGTTCTGATCCGTTCGCTTGTACAGTCAAAGCTTAAGACTTTTTGCCTAAGTCTGCCTCGAACAACAAATCCACATCCAAATAAGCGCCTCTCTCTGCTGCCGGCCCATTCCATCGCACTTCCTGGATGGCGGTGATATCTGCTTTATAGCAGTCAAGGGCCTCCGCGAGTTCTTCGGCTGCACGTGGCCTGCTAAGAGACCTCACATTCCACGTGCAGAACCGAAAAGCATGGTCATTTGTTCGTTTGCTGGGGTCGTCAACAGTAGATCGGTCAGTATCCGAGGCAATGAGTCGTCTCTGAACATGTTGCTTTTTACGTGGTGAGGGCGTTAACCCCACGCACAACCCCCAGCTGGGAGGCCAGGCCCATTTATTTTACCCTTGGGCGAAGGGTCCGGATGACTCCGGTATCGGTAACCTCGCTGAGGTTGTGAGTGCCGCCGTTGACCCTACATGATAGGGTTCCTCCGCCGCCAACTCTACTCCGAAATCCCGATATGACCTTTAAGGTAACCTTTTAGATCTGAGCTCCGAAGATGTCAGAGTAGCTCTAAAAGGGGGTGTACCAGGTAGCTCTGGATGTCGCCGTTGGCTAATCCGATGATAAGCTCCTCCGCCGCCATCCGTAGTTAAGGTTAGGTTAGGTTGTAGTGGCTGACTGCTGCAGAGCAGTCACACTTAGGCCAGAATAGGCCCATTGTGATACCACGCGGATTGACTTCTCCTAACGCTGGAACCAGTTGGTGCTGCTGATGTACCGATTTAGTTGGCCAATGCTGACACTTTTTAGCTCGTTACGATCGCTGAAGTAGTAGGCTCCTAGATGCAGGAACCTACGACTGGCAAGAGCACTGCAGGTGCAGAGTAGGTGATGAGTGTTCTCTTCCTCCTCTTCATCCATGCAGCTTCTGCAAAAATCATTATATGGTGCACCCATCCTGCGAGCATGAGTGCCAATTACACAGTGCCCGGTTATGACTCCTATAAGGGTCCTTACTGAGGGCTTGCTGAGTCCAAGTAGACTGAGTGACCGTTTTAGGTTAAGTGATGGCCAGATTTCTTTTGTTTTAAGGCAGGTGGTGCCTTCTTGCCATTTGTCATTGGTGGTTTTGATTGTATGAATCTTTAAAAGAAAAAAATCCTAGCGAGTTCGTCGGCTTTGCAGTTTCCTGGTATGTCACAGTGTCCCGGCACCCACATGAGGTGAATGTTAAAATGCTCGGCCATCTTGTTAAGAGACAGCCTGCAATTAAGGGATGTTTTAGAGTAGAACATGACATTGTCCAGGGATTTAATGGCGGCCTGACTATCGGAACAGATGGTGATATCCCTTTTTGATATCACATTGTTTTTAAGCCAGGACAGCGCCTCTTTAATCGCTATGGTTTCTGCCTGAAAAACGCTACAGTGATCAGGGAGCTTCACGGAGATAGCAATGTTGAGGTCTTGTGAATAGACACCCGCACCCACCCCTTCTTTTGTCTTTGAACCATCCGTGAAGATGCGCAGAGGATTTTTCAGTGTTTGCTTATCAGTCATCCAGTCCGATCTGGAGGGAATACTGATTGAGAATTTCTTTTCAAAGATGGCCTGGGGTAATAAGCGGTCGGTGTCGCTGGGTAGGAAATTGAATTCCTTGAGTAAGGTTGAGTGGCCAGTGTTGAGTTCGGACCACAATCGAAGTGTTTTGAGTCTCATGGCTGTACTTGCTGCTGCTTGTTTCCCGAATATTTCCAGAGGTGGGAGGTGGAGGAGAATATTCAGTGCGTCTGACGGAGTACTTCTCAGTGCCCCGCTGATACACAGGCAGGCCAGTCTTTGTACTCGGTTGAGTGCATTGCAGTTTTTAGCCTTGTTTAGTGCTGTTCACCAAACTGAGACACCATACAAAAGTGTCGGTCTGACAAAAGAGGTGTAAATCCAGTCCAGTGAGCGATGCGAGGTTGTAGGCCCCATTTGCATCCAATGGCCTTTTTGCAGCAGAAGAGGCTTTTTTTACCCTTTCCTGGATATTGAGCTTCCAGTTTAGCTTGCTGTCGAGAGTGAGACCCAGAAATTTCGCACTGGTGGTTAGCTGTAATGTGGTGCCGCACAGCAGTGGGGGGTCGAATTGGGGGATTTTGTATCTTTTAGTGAAGAGTACGATATCCGTTTTTTGTGGGTTGACGCCAAGTCCGCATGTTTGTGTCCATGCGTCTAGCTTGTCAAATTCTGCATTATGTCTCTTAGAGTAGAGACGAATTTGCCGGATGCCGCTATGGCAATATCATCCGCATACGCAATAACTTTGCACCCTACCTCTTCCAGTATTAGTAGCAGTTCATTTACCGCTACGTTCCAAAGAAGGGGTGAGAGAACACCTCCTTGTGGGGTGCCCCTATTAACTCCTCTATGGATCTTAGCGTCTCCCATCTGAGAGTGTATTACTCTGGTGGGATAGAAGATGAGCCCTGAAACAGACTCATCCACTCTCCCCTCTCTCGTTTGCAGCCGCCAATGACGTCCCACGGGGGTTGGGTACCCCATCTTCAGTCGAAGGTGCTCGGCTCCCGGATTTCACCACGGGGAGGTGAGAGTAGGAGTTCATTGACAGAGGCTAAGTGCAGACGCCTGTGCCTGCATAAGTCGCTTGTCAACGCTTTGAAATCCCCAGGTCATCTCCAGCTGATTTAAATAGTTCCGCGGACAATCCGTCTGCTCCAGCAGCTTTGTTCGACTTCAGTCTAGATATCGCTATCTTGACTTCGTCAAAGTCGGGGAGACGGAATTCGTGTTCATCATCGTCCAAATTGAGTGAAACATTCTGTCTGACAGCGGAATTTGTGTCGCCGTTTAACAGTCTACAGAAATGATTTTTCCAAATTCTCAGCATCGACTGCGATTCTACTACTAGTTGTCCATTTTCGTCCCTGTAGGCTTCGGTCCGAGGTCTATATCTTCCCGATACTTGTTTTATCTTTTCGTAAGACTTTCGGATCCCCTTCCTGTCGTAACACCTCTCCATCTCCACGACCGCGCGCTTCTCATGCTCTTTATTTTTCTTTCTGAGAAGCCGGTGCTCTTCAATTCTCTTCTGTTCGTAGAGCTCACGAACAGTTGTTCGATGCAGCGTTGCCTTGTGAGCCTCCTGCTTGGCTGCATGTACCTGCCTGCACTCGTCGTCAAACCATGGGTTCCTTCTGGGTGGTGTCGTGAAAACCAGCACATCAGTGGCAGCTTCTTTGATGGCTTCTTGAGAACGTTTCCATTCGTCTTCTATTGAATGTGCAGGCAGCGTCGAACTTATAGAGACTTTCAGGGAGACTCGGTGGGCAAGGTTCCTATCGGTCGATTGCGATTGTAGCTCTCCGACGTCAAACCGTAGTGTTCTTTCTCGACTCCGTACTTCTCTCGATATCCTCATCCTTACCTTGGCTACAACAAGGAAATGGTCCGAGTCAATGTTGGCTCCTCGGAACGTTCGGACATCGAGAATATTGGAGGAGTGTCTGACGTCGATAGCAACGTGATCAATCTGGTTGACGGTTGATTGATCAGGACACCGCCAGGTCCTCTTATGGATGTTGAGGTGTGGGAACCGCGTGCTCATCACAGAGAGGTTACGCCCCGAGGGGAAATCTACCAGCCTGAGTCCGTTTCCCGATGTGTTGTCGTGCAGGCTGTGTTTTCCGATGACTCTAGCAAAGATTTCTTCCTTGCCCAGCTGTGCGTTGAAATCTCCTAGAACGATCTTGGTGTCATAGCTGGGGCATCGATCGTATGTTCTTTCTAAGAGATCATAGAAGTCATCCTTACTATCGTCATCCTTCTCCTCCGTCGGGGCATGTGCGCAAATCAGGCTGATGTTCCCGAATTTAGCCTTGATGCGGATTGTTATGAGGCGCTCGCTGATCTAATCAAAGCTTAAGACTTTTTGCCTAAGTCTGCTTCGAACAACAAATCCACCTTCAAATAACCACCTCTCTCTGCTTCAATCACCGTAGTAGATGTCGTAGTTTCTTATCTTCCTTTTGCCCGGCCCATCCCATCGCATCTCCTGGATGGCGGTGACATCTGCTTTGTAGCAGTCTAGGGCCTCCGCGAGTGCATCGGCTGCACGTGGTCTGTTCAGGGACCTCACATTCCACGTGCAGCACCGAAAATCATTGTCCTTTGATCGTTTGCTGGGGTCGTCAACTGTGAATCCGTCCATGTGCGAGGCCTGTTGTCGGTTCGTAACCGTCGATTTTTTATGTGGTGAGGGAGTAAGCCTGACGCACAACATACAACTGGTAGGTCAGGCCCATTATTTGACCCTCGGGCAGAGGAGGATCGCTGCATACATTAGTTCACCACACAACGGTTGTTGTGATGGCTATCCAGGAGCACCACGAGGAGGCTGTATGTCAACTTGACTTATGCACAAGCAGGGATCGCGCTGGCATCCTACCAGGTTGGGCGCAGTCAGCAACTTTGCCCTGTGTGCATAAGCCCATGCCCCAGGTGAAGAAGTTATGTCTCCTTCAATATATAATTCAATAATAGAGTGTGCGCATAAAAATTGCCAATTCTCAGATATGTAATGAATTTGAGGACTTAGAAACTATTACATTTATACCAGAAAAACACATCCCATTTCCCCCACCGAAAATCAGCTACATATGTATATACATGTATGTACATTTATGATTTTAAGGCACGTACCTCATTATATATTACTTCAAGTAAGGTTACAATTGCAAATGCTTTAATATGTGAAAGCCCTTAACCTATTATTGTATTGTTTAATTGTGAATTATTTCACATATCTGTGAAAGTCGGTTCCAGTACGACAAAAATATAGGTATTATGTCACCTGTGCGCTCTCTCGTGAGAGTAAACAATTTCCTCACTCCGGGGTGAATTTTGTAGAAGTGTAAGTGAAATGCAAGGGATTTCCACTACTCTTAAATTCTTCTCTTTTGTTGACTAGGGGCAAATATGGTCGAGGATGGATATCTCTTTGCTCTCTTATTTCTGAGTTGTTTCTAAAAGTTCGAGTTTCTTATTTCTGGTTACTATGGTTATAAGCCAACTCACTACAATACATTTTAGCAGTCAATGCATATGCAGTCGAATTTTAAAAATGTTAGCGACAAGGAGCAGAGCGGAGAATTCAACTGATCCACAATTTTGGGGAGATAAAGAAATCAAATTTGATATACCTCATTTGTATATTAAAATCCAAAGTGACTGTAGTGGCGAATTATAGTTTCATTATTTTTCAGACAAAATCGCCTACATAATGGAGAAAAAGTCCTAGCAACCATTAATCATATTGATGATTCAAAGGGTAACCCTGGAGACACTGGACGTATGATGGCCACCAACCTAAGAATGGTTTGGTATTCATTGGTGCACAAAAAGTTCAATCTCTGTGAGTTACGCATACAAACTTGCCGGGAATGTGAATAATATTAATTGAAACCCAACAGCAATTGGGTATGGAAGAATAATAACTTTAAGTACCAGGACGGTGTTTTCTAAAGTTACAGGCACAAGTCAAGCATTGTATATACTTGCGGCAGGGGAAGTTTCACGATTTGAATTTCTGTTTACGGATATGTCTACTGAAAACAAATCGAGTTCAATATTTTCCCCTATATTCGACATTCATAAGTATGAGTGACATGATATGAATGCATGGAATGGGTTTTTAATAGCTCATATTTCGCAGCATATACCAGAGAACTGCCTTGTACAGAGAGCTCAAGTTACGCAGCGCTATTCTTCGTTCTAGACAACTGATATTGTTGCCTCAAGAGCAAATTTACAGTAATTTGGCCGGGGTGTGGAATTTATCTAGCGATCAAGGAAATCTGGGATCATTTATTGTGACCAATATTCGAATTGTTTGGTATGCAGATATAAATGAAAGCTTTAACATCAGTTTGCCATACATGCAAATATCAAACGTTAGTGCTCTTAGATGATTTTAAAATTCTTTAATGAACCCAATACTTGTTTTTTTCAGATTAAAGTAAGAGATTCCAAGTATGGAGATGCTCTCGTTATTCAAACAACAGACACTGGAGGTGGATATGTCCTTGGATTTCGCATTGATCCCGGGGAGCGACTTAACGAAATTTATAAGGAACTAGTATCTTTATTCGTGGTGTACAGTGAATCACCTAACTTTGGAATTCACTACAATGTCGAAGATAATTCATTTTCATCTCTGGATGAAAATGAACACAATAACGAATTTAATATGGACGAATTTCAAGAAATTGATGCCGTTCAGGAGAAAGAAGTAAATTCAAAACATACTTCATATGTTGCTGATGGATATGCTACCCAAACTACTTCCAGGAAGCCGATTTATAGCAAAGAATTAGGTTTTGCAATTGAACAAATCCGAGGAGGTTATAAATTAAGTGACTTATGGGACGTAATGCCACCAAAATCTTCAGTTTAATAAATACATTTATGAAGGAAGAATTACAATAAATTATGTTTTATTATAAGGGTACAGACAAATCAATCATAATCACTAACTGGATTGATATCGTTTCGCATGTACGGTGCAGCCCCGTCAATACAGACCCTATATAATCCCGTTATTTCGCTAATTTGAACGGGCACTCGTAACATCTCCAGTACTTTTCTACAGTGCTCACAGTAGTGCTGTAGCAAAACGTTACTAAGTAACGAATACTCAACAAAGTACCGTGAAACAAAACGTTACTAATCAATAAATATCGTTACAATAATGGTATCGTTACCGCATGTACCATAGACAATCGGCATCGTGAAGTTGATGATCGCATGGAGATACATACCGTACACGCATAGCACGGACAGGTTAGATTTGCCATCAAACCATATCCATTCCACATTGTAAACCGATTGCTGTTGCGACCTTGTGTGAGCAAAATGGTTTTTGCTTGTGTCGCATCACACATGTCCATGATTTGATGCCCTTTCCGTGCTGTGAGTGTACGGTATATGTATTTCTCTTTTAAATGCGAAGAGCGTATTTACTATGTTGTGTGTGCAAAAAATGTGGCAAAAGAGGTATATAAAGTGAACAATTTTCTATTAACAAAAACTATGGTTGTATGGTTTGCTTCTGTTGTGTTGTTGATTTACGTACGGTTTTTGTTATTTATCATATGATCATATTGCATTATCCGTGTTGGTTTCTTTTTTTCAATAAAAGGGTAGCAGTTTGGTTAAAAAAAGTTTTTCAAAGTTTTCTTGCTAATTTAAAATTCAAAATCAAATGTCTATCAAGACTATAAAAAAAACGAAATGTAAGCCGAAAGGCAAAAATACATATTATTAGATTAGCTTAGAGTACCCGAAGGGGTCAGTAGGTTAGGATTAATTTCAATAATTTATTGATAAGTTAGTTAAGCTAGTTTTAAGTATTTTTGTCTAGCAGTAAGTAATCATTCAAATAAAACAAAATAACAAGCGAAAAAAAAACAAAACAAAAAAAGTGAATTTTATTCATGCATACCTAAATACTTCATTCAGTTGAATAGAACTTTCCTATTTGAGGTTCCAAAATCAAAAGTATCAATTTTATCAAAAAAATAGCAATTTTGATATTCATTCGCGTGTTCAGATGAACAAAATGAAAAAAATGTAACGAATACACACGGATAACCATTAATTTTACAGCACAAGAGTCGATCTTAGAAGAAAAAGGACATTTAGGGTACATTCCTGTGGGTTCATGAACGTTAGCGGCACATTGCGGATGTCTGTGCAGCATTAGCTTACTTTTCGCGCTACTAGTGAGATCCTATGCCTAACAATAATAAAAACCACCTTGGACACCACGTCCAAGCGAAACATGAAAAGAGACTTGGCCCAAAGACCCCAAAGACCCTAAAAAACTCTATCTAAATGTTGGGAAAGCACCAAGGACCGGGGTACCATAACGTTACTGTATTACTTTATTTCGCAGACTGAAAGAATGAATATAGGCATAATTCGCTTCCATATAGAATTAATGCTGGAATACGCTAGTAGGGCTTCTGTTACCTACGATGCTGGCTGTCATCAGAGCCGTAACAATCAAATATCTTTCAGTGGTATTTGGAAAAATAGATGGAGGCGGTAAACCTAACATATCCGTGCTGGGTGTGTAGTATGTATCTATTGTATGTCCATGCGAGAGTAAAAAGACCGATGTCAGTTGTCTATGGGACATGTGTACATGGGGTGATTCAGTGGTAACGTTTCGTTCCACGGTACTTTTTTGATTATACTTTACTAAGTAACGCATGGGTTACTTATTACCGAATACATACATTTTGCGACAGTAAAGTCGATAGTCGATAGCGACATGGGTTGTGTGGCATTGCGCGCCATCAAGAATGATTGCATGTCATCAATTTTAATAAAACGCAGTATGACTTTGGGGACCATGAGTACTGTCCACTAACATATTCACCCTATGAACTTTGCTCAAAATTGAGTACATAAATCGCCGCGGTTGCTATAGATGGCAGTTACTTGAATGATACTTAAGCTTGCTGAAGTTAATACGAAATTGTGATCATATGCTATACATATGCAAAAATGGTGGTGGCGCGTGGCGTTATGGGTACGTGCGTCGACATCTAGGCTCAACCCCCGGTCTGTACAATACAAAATTATTTTCATGGCCCCACCTCTTTCGAGTCACTGACAATGCTTAAAGAGTGCTCCTAAAACTGTAAGTCCCTTCCACGTAATAGAGAAATAGCACGCACAACACGAGTGGTTGCTGAGATAGCACAAAACTCATGTGATGACTTCACTGGTACAATTTCACTTGTGTGTATGTCGAAACAACACGTGTGTATGTTTTTACTATGATTTTCGCCTCACTGTACATCGAATGATCATGATCATCCTGCTTTGTCGATAATCGGAAAAATATAAATATAATAATATGGTGTGGTGGTTTCAAATGTATTCGTAGGCCTAATTCCTACTTTACTGTGCCTCATGTGAAAGCGATACAGCCGCCAAGTATGGGTTTGCTATTAATTCTGTACCGTTTAATATATAGGGTATAACAATAGCGCGAGTTAAGCTCTCTCTCTCCTCAGGTAAGGTCTTTAGTTTTTCGGTAGCGGTTGGAAAGTTCCTGCAAATAACCTTCTCTATGACTGCGAATCTTATGCATCTTTGCTGCCAAGTTTTGACTTCCAAGTAACTTTCATGTTCCTTTTATGCGATTTTTTTCAAAAACTATTAATATAATTCAATTTAAATAGATGAATAAAGAACTGGTTTCCAGTGTTTGAAAAACTCGTTTTAATTTTTCAGAAAAAATTGGCAGCCACAGTTGATGCAAAAAGCGCTGATAATTATTTCTACTGCCAATGGAGCAAATGCAGAGGATGACAAAGACTAGAGCGAGCAGTTGTTCTTAGAAATTATAATAATTTGCCTTGTGTTTACATGTGTTTTTTTCTCCTGTATGTTATTTTTCTTACTAAAATAATAAATTACATATTAGCGGTTCATCCCTGTTTATACGCGATAATATAGATCATTTAGTAGGAATAAGTATATCTGTATATCTGATTCTATACATTTAAATACGTTTGGTGTAAGAAATAAGCATTACTCATTTAACGTCGCGTCTATACTGCCCTCCGTGCATTTAATTCGAAACACCCTTTTTGGGGATCAAGATTAATCTCACAAAAAGGCAGAAATTAATACAGAGCTGGTATGAAACTAAACTGTGATTTTTACTCAACATGTAAACCAACCTACTAGCCGTCGGATGTTACAAAAATACCTGACGTTGGTGATTACTTTGTCATAAAAGGCGTTTCTTGAAATTACTTACGAATAGAAGAAAGTTTTGATCTTAGTTCAGATCATTCTCCCTTTGTATTGTGTATAAACGATACCCTTGTAAAAAAGGAATTACCACCTACGTTAGCAAATAAACGTATGAATTGGCAAACATTCAGAAATTATCAACAAGATAATATCGAATTTAGAGTACCTCTGAGAACCCCATACGATTTAGAAATAGAACTCGAGAAATTTATAAAACTAAGTGTGTACTGCGTGAAGGAATACACCTCTCGCTAGAAAAACGACGATAAAACATGTATTGCGATATTTACCGGCTAAAGAGAAAGCGGCTTTCTTCAATTTGGTACTGGAGAAGAGACTGCGGCGGGCGGATGTAAAAACGGAAGGCAATATCTTTCACCAGTGAGTCCGCCTGTTGGGATACGCTGATGACATCGACATTATAGCGCGATCCCAACGTACCCTAGTGGAAGCTTTTATGGCAATGGAGGAACGGGCGAAACGAGCTGGATATATGCTGTTGAGCAGAAAACGATCCGCCGCATACCACCTAGGCCAAAAATTACAATCGACAGCTACAATTTCGAGGTAGTAAAGGAGTTTATCTACCTCGGGGCAAAAGTAATCTCCACGAACGAAATCGTAGTGGAGATCCGACGTAGAATCGCCCTTGGCAACTGATGCTACTTCGGTTTGTCAAAACAACTGTATTGTACAGTGTACTAGCGAATTCATTCGCATTAATTATAAATTGACAATTTGTTAAAAATTGAATTCGATTGTCGATTTATTCGGTCTCATCAGAAAACAATCGAATAATAATTGAATCGAATTCTACAATTTATTGTCAGTACCAACTACAGTCGAACCCGCTTAAATGAAATGACAAAAAAACAGAATGTTAATTTCAACTAACCGGGTTTTGCATTTAAGCGGACCTCGGGTATTTGAAAAAAGATTTCATTTAGACGAATTGTTTAGTGGATCCAAAAATTTGTTGAATGAAATCTCTTTGTATCCATATCCTTGCTTGCGTTGGTGCGCTTGAAGTAAACTGCGTATAAATGGTTTTTCCGCGTCTCACCATCATCAAGATATTTTTAAATTTTAAGTTTGTTTTTTATAGACAAACTTGTTTGGTTCTTAGATTCATGGCCGCTGTAAATCTTGATAATTTTTCTGTAATTTCAATTTCTATTTAATTCACTTAATAAATTTTATCTTTGGGACCGACATTTTGAAGTAAGTAAGATTACAAGCGAATGTTATAACGAGCAGTACGGTAGGTGTACCGGTATGAAATGAGCTTTTTTTTTAAAATAAGACACTAATTATTAATGAGAAAGTAAAAACGGTCAGAAATTGTTTGTTGTGCTACAATTAACATTGCTGCCATTTGCTTTTGACTCAAAGTGTCATCTCCATCCAATATCGTTTGCAATTCGGAGTCTTCAAAGTTTGTTGGTGGTCTTCCACGTTCTTCATTTCTCACATCAAAATCATTATTTCTGAACCGTTGAAACCGTCTTTTGCATGTTGCTTCTGATAGAGCATGATCACCATATGCCTCGACAAGCATTCGTTGCGACTCTGCAGCACTTTTCTTCAAATGAAAACAAAAAAGTAATGCTTTCCGCAAATCATAACTTTCTGGTACAAAATTCGACATTTTTAACAGGATAAAAAAATATGATTTTGTCTGTTCAATGACTTGATGTATACTAAATATTTTTCACAGATGTCGTAGCAAACAAAAAAAAAAAAAGTTCACAACAAATGTTCCCTATCGAGATATTTGTATCTTGACGCTCACTTCATACTGGTAGCAAATAAAAATCGTTGGATAATCAAAACAATGAGGCAAAGTGCTTTCAGAATTGATATTTGTCGCTTTAAGAGCTGAACTTTAACGCAGAACTTCAGAAAAATTACAAGGTCAATAGTTGCATTAAAAGCCTGTGCATCTGATGTTTCTTGCGAAACATTTTCATTTAAGCGGTGTCTTTTCTGTGAAAAGTAATACATTTTTCAGAATTTCTTTGTCAAATATCCGAGTTTTTCACTTAGGCGGGTTTTACTAAAACGGACCTGTTTGTATGAAATCTGTGAAAATGTTCACGTTTCATATAGGCGGGTTTTTCAATTAAACGAGTTTCAATTAAGCGGGTTCGACTGTACAACCAAGGGAATGCCGGGTACTAATATCCCATTATAGAGATGTATTTATTCATATTTTGGCGTCAGTGTAAAAAATCAGCGTATGGCTGTTGCTCCAATAAGAAACTAAACCAACAAAACAGGAACATTGGGAATGCAAATACAGCCAAACCTGTGTTATTGTAAAATTCTTACATCGAATTTTCTACAAGTCAAACCAAATTTCTGGAAAATATCTGTTCTCGTGGTTATTTGAATTTTGGAGGTTCAACTGTATTCTTCATCCTTCTCGTCCCATTAGGGAGAGGATGTTACTCTCACTCTCATAAATGAAAAGTTTAAGTTGTAGTAGTGAAGCGAAATGAAAAAGAGATGGGCAATTGCGAGAATCGGCGGATACACACAATCTAACAATCTCTCCGACTTGAAGAATCGACGAATATACACAATTTAGCAATCTCTCTCCGACTTGAAGAATTGGGGAATACAAGTTAACGGCAGCAACTCGGCTTAACCCCACCTTGAACTTCGACAATGCACTTACCCTGCACACTCTCTTTATAGCTTACTTTGCACATCTCTCACACTCCACACACTTACTCCAAGCACATTCACCCTGCACTTCCGTCACACGATCCACTCTTTCAGCACATTCGAACTAAACTCACTCACCTCAACCCAATCACACATGATCAGCACTTTTTACCCATTCGTGCACTACACCGAACATTTCCCTTACAAATCATTTATTAGAAAAATTGTTAAGATAGGTTAGTTAAGTAGAAATCGAAAAGAAATAAAGTCAGTCTTAGACTGGACACAAACGATAACACGTCGTTTCATTTAACTGGCGCCCAACTACATTTTCGCGAAGTATTGTGTGCTCCAAAAACATCAAAAACCCGTATGAGTTACCACAAAAAAAACGCGACGAACGATAAATCCACAATCAAAATCGGGCATTCGAGTGACGGAACATCATAGCACGTAACCATCCAATAGACATACAGAGATCTGGAAATACGGAGACTTGGAAATTCGTGAAGTACTTAACACGTAGCGAGCAACCCAGTCTGAACCCGAAACTAAGGTTAATGATCATCATATTAGTACAGTAAGTAAACTACAGTTCAGTACATAAGTAAAATAAGCTCTAGGAAATAAGTCAGTTAGTGTTTATTTTATTATTTTAGTAATAATTAGAAAATCAAAAGTGTTCAAATTTTAAGTGTGTTTTGTGTATTTCGAAATCTTAATATGGCAGAAAACATCGCGCAAATAATTTCATCCGCCGTTGAAGTAGCAGTTGGAACAGCGTGTTCTACAATTGTAAAAAAAATGAACGATCTAATGACAAAAAATAAACAAGTAAATGATAATATTAGCTTACAGAGCGAAGAATTAACGCAAAAAGTCCACTCAGTGCATTTGTCTTTACCTTCGGTCGTTGCATATGAACCTATTTCTTTAAATAAACCCAACGTTACATGCCCAACTTCGCTCGATTTGATAAAATCCTTACTAGATTTCGACGGTAAACGAGAGAAATATATTTCATGGCGTCATGCAGCTAAGACTGCAATAGAGCTATTTAAATCATATGAAGGAACGGAAAGGTATTATCAGGCTGTAGCCATAATACGAAACAAGACTGTCGGACTAAACTTCGATGCCATAATCACACGATTAGATCACACTTATTCCGATAAACGCCCACTGCATATTTTGGAAAAACCAAATGAGCATCTCATGTCAAGGTCGTATGTCCATATCGGAATATTTCGATGAAATCGAAAAGAATCTAACGTTAATTAAAAATAAAATTTCTATGGAATAGTCAGGCAATAATGAATTAATAAGTTCATTAGGAGCAAAATATCGACAAGATGCTCTACGTGTCTTCATTTCGGGCCTTAATAAGCCTATCTGCAACATTTTTTTCTCTGCCGGTTGCGAGGACCTACCCTCTGCATTAGCTAAGGCCCAAGAACTCGAAGCAAACCAACATAGGTACAATTTTGCCAGAGCTTTCGATAGCAGCATCTATGTTGGTACCAGAGCAGGCCACGGCCCTCCACGGAACAACCCTCAATATAGAGTAGTAGCTGAAATGAAAAACCATCATAAACCGGTGAAAAACCAACAACCAGTAATACACATGTTCGTCGTGTATGAGTGCGTGGATAACTCGCTTGAATATGAAGACGAATATAATACCCCTAATAGCCCACAATACGACAATCAAATTAATTTTTTAGAGTAAAGTCGGCTCTACCCTACGTTGAAAAGGAATTGGACAATAAAATTCCAATGAAAATCTTAGTAGACACGGGAACAGCCAAGAATTATATTAAAGAAATTCCAAATTTAAAAATAATCACCAATAATAACACATTTAAAGTTGAGACATTGAATGGTGTCAATATAATAACCCATAAAAGCAAAATACATTTTTGTGGCAAGACCACAGATTTTTTTCTACTTCCCCAGTTAAAAACATTCGATGCGATAATCGGGTACGATTTCCTCGCGGATATAAAACGGAAATCGATCTGTACTAGTTTATGAATATAGGGAAATACCAATTAAGTTTCTTGAATGTGAACAAGTAAATAATCTCGTACTGGATATAGATACAGTCCCAGAGAGTATCAAAAACGAGTTTCGTAAGTTGATAGAAGAGTACGCAAAAGTTTTCTCTCAACCTGACGAAAAATTACCCTTTAACACAAATGTAAAAGCAGCTATTAGGACTATAGATTCTGAACCAATATACTCAAAACCGAGACCATATAATATGGCAGCTGCACCATTTGTTAATAAAGATATAAAAAGAATGCTTGAGGATGGGATCATACGTCCATCACATTCCCCATATAATACTCCTATATTAGTTGTAGCAATAAAAGGAATCAATGAAGATGACACTCCCAAGTCTAGATTAGTTCGACTACAGGAAACTAATCGAGCGCACTATTCCAGATCGGTACCCCATCCCCGAAAGCTCTGTTATTCTGTCTAATTTGGGTCAATCCAAACAAACAATATTAGGACAATATTTTCCAAGCTCCTCCATACAAACATGCGTATATCCCCGGCAAAATGCAAATTCTTTAAAAAAGAGGTCGAATTTTTAGGTTTCCTTGCATCTGCGGAAGGTATAAAAACCTGTTCCGATAAAGTCAATGACATTGTCGGTTATAAAGCACTTCGAGCCTTAATATCGTTTTTGGGGCTCGATGGCTATTGTCGCCGTTTCATAAAGGACTACGCTCAAGTTGCAAAACCAAGTCCAAGAATCTCAAAATTGATTTAAATGCTGCGTCTATATGTGCTTTTTACCGAATAAAAAACATCTTAGCATCCGAAGATGTTCTATTACTGTATCCCGACTTTCGCAAACCATTTGATTTAACTAGAGATGCTTCCTCACAAGCAATAGGTGCGGAGCTCTCTCAGGTTGGTAGACCAATCACTACGATATCTCGAACTTTGAGCAGAGCTGAAGAAAATTACGCAACTAATGAGCGTGAAATGTTGGCGATAGTCTGGGCTTTAAAAACCCTTAGGAACTACTTATATGGAGCTCCTAAAATAAATATTTACACAGACCATCAACCTCTTACCTTTTCAATATTCGATAAGAACCCAAACAATAAACTTCACTATAAACCGGGTAAAGAAAATAAAGTTTCAGATGCACTATCGCGCCAACACATTAACGAGCTTCCCACCTCAGGTCAAACGGTTCATAGTGAAATTTCATTGACAAAGGTCATACCCACAGTCGAAAATCCTATCAATTGCTTCAAGAATCAAATCTTTATTACGAGGCGAGAAAAGCAAACAAGTGAAAATTCTCTTCCAAAAACAGGTTAGACATACTATAACATTTCGAACAATCCCAGAACTAATAAATTTAATGAGTGATGTTCTTAATGTACATACAAACAATGGAATCTACTGCAGTAGGGAAAGTACAGAATGACCTTATGAACGTGTTCCCTAACGTAAAAATGAAATTCACCAAGAAACATGTTCAGGACGTATTTAATGCAAATGACCAAGAAGAAATTATTGTAAACGAACACAACAGAGCACATAGGGAACCACAGGAAAATTATTTACAAATACTCTCAGAATATTATTTTCCGCATATAAAGAAATTATGTAAGACATATGCCTCTAAATGCAAAATATGTAAGGAAAATAAGTACCAACGTAGACCAACCCAACATCCAATCGGTGCAACACCAATTCCCACGTATGTAGGAGAAATTCTGCACTTAGATATCTACAACACTGGAAAAAGATACTTCATTACTTGTATCGATAATTTTTCCAAATTTGCTGTGATTAAGCATATTGCTTCCAGAAATTCCGTTGACATCAGACATCCCTTAATAGAGATTATTTCCCTTTTTAAAAATATTAGTTACAGATAATGAAGGTGCTTTTACGTCGGCAGCAACACAAGCGTTATTATATGAATTCAATATTTCTACACACACAGTAACCGCACTTCATAGCGAAAGCAATGGGCAAGTTGAGCGATTTCACTCAACTCTCGCTGAAATAGCCCGTTGCAGTAAAGATAACTACTCAGATGTTATCGAGCTTATGTTGTTTTCTACCTAAAAGTATAATAATACTATCCACTTAGTCACTAGCCTTAAGCCAATTGACATTTTTCACAGTATAACCGAACAGACGAACAATGAAATCATTTCCAAACTCAAAAATAAGCAGACTATAGATTTGAAATACCACAACAATAAAACCTCACCAAAAGAATTTAAGCCTGGTGATGAAGTGTATCTCAAAACCAATAAAAGAATCGGAAATAAATTCTCTAAAATATATAATCAAAAAACAGTTCAAGCAGACTTAGGAACAGCTGTTATAATCGAAGGAAGACATGTACATAAGAATAACATAAGATAATTCTTTCGTACAGGATATTCCTTTTCACGCTCACAGAAGCAAAAATTGTAGACTTTTCGAATGCAGAATTTATTCCTATTGCAAGAGGAAGTGCAGTAATTTTTGAGGAATACTTGTACATGAAACATACGACCAATTTATCAGCAGTCGATGACATCATTCGTGAAAACTTGAAAATAATAGATTCTTTCGAAAACGAAAAAGAAATTTTACGTGAAGATGTTAGGCAAATGCAGCGGCTACTACGCATATTTAATAACCCTTTAAGAACGCGAAGATCTATTGATTTCCTATTAAATTTATAGCAGGAACACCTGACCATAATGATTTTGAAATACTGAAAACACAAGAAAACGAACTTGTAAGAGAACATAATAGACAAATAGTAAATGAAATTACAGATAGAATTAACAACTTACTTGATGTAACCAGAAATAAAATAACAATGAATAAACAAATATTGATAATGTAAATGATGAAAAGAAAGCAGGATAATAATTGACAACTTAAACAATAATTTACAGGCAATGTTGTTAGCGAAACATAATACATTGAACCCCTTATTATTAGATGCAGATGAAATAAATGTCATTAGTATTAAGGAAAATGTTTCAACTTCAATTGGTGACTTATTATTGAAACATAATACATTGAACCCCTTATTATTAGATGCAGATGAAATAAATGTCATTAGTATTAAGGAAAATGTTTCAACTTCAATTGGTGACTTATTATTGATTTCAGATGTTAAAATGTATTTTGTTAATGAAACCCTTTTATATTTAATAAGAATGCCCTTAGTAACTAAGTATTGTGAACTTTTTGAAATAACCACTGTTCCTCATAATAATAAAATTATAGTTATAAGAGATAATTTAACTGCTAATTGTAGCGAAGATTATTTTCCATCGATGAATTGCTATTTCTTACACCTTTTGCAACCAAACTATAACAACCAATGCCTTACTCAGCTCCTTAGTAACCATACAGCTAATTGCCCACTAGTGTCCGACCACCTACAGAAAATTAAACTCATTGGTGAAGGATTAATTTTAGCTCATGACGAAAATCTAACAATAGAAGAAAATGGCCAGCGTTTTTCCATCAACGGGACGTTCCTGATAACATACCGCAACGCAATCACCATTAATGGAGTGCTCTATAACACAACTCGTCCCACAGATGTCATCAACTTACCAGCACCTAGGAAAACAATTCTGATCGAAACAGAGTACAACAAGATAATATCTTTACCTTACTTGCACAGTTTGCATGTCATCAACAACGCAAAAATTAAGGAATTCAGTATAAGCCTAGAGACAAATAAGTGGATGTGGTATGGCGTTACAGGAATACTTGCCATAATCATTCTCGTTCTATTATACGCTAAACTCAAGCCGAGAATACTGACCATCAGAACAAGTTCAGATCACTCCACCTTTAGATAACGAGGTATTGAAAATGCGAATATTAATAATTATGAACGAGGACGTCCAAGCCTAAGGAGGGGAGGAGTTAATGGCAGCAACTCGGCTTAACCCCACCTTGAACTTCCACGATGCACTTACCCTCCACACTCTCTTTATAGCTTACTTTGCACATTCGTCACCCACTCCATACACTTACTCCAAGCACATTCACCCTGCACTTCCGTCACACGATCCACTCTTTCAGCACATTCGAACTAAACTCATTGACCTCTACCCAATCACACATGATCAGCACTTTTTACCCATTCATGCACTGCACCGAACATTTCCCTTACTAATCATTTATTAGAAAAATTGTTGAGATAGGTTAGTTAAGTAGAAATCGAAAAGAAATAAAGTCAGTCTTAGACTGGATACAAACGATAACACGTCGTTGTAAAGGTACGTCATACGTCACAAAGGCGTTTAAACTATGCAAGTGCGTACGTTTCAAAGCCAGTTTTTAAAGAACGTGGTATTCGTTAACAAGAGCAAATTCAATGTCATTCTGTCTTCTGAAAGCAAACACAGCATTCCAAGTATGACATAGCTGTGAAATACGAAAACGGCATGGCATTGCCTTGGTCTGGAAATGGTATCGAATGTTTGGCAATAATAAATTCGGATCAAGTCGATTAGAAAACGTATACTCAATACGCCAAATACAAAAATGTCAGTTGAGAAGTCACTGGAATTGCACGTACGATTGTTAATGTATGTTTTATATGATCGGCTAATTTCATTTGTGGTCAGTTCTGTATATACACTGTTGCCCTATGATATAATGTTCTGATCATTTACTGAACTTCCTCGATCAAACATGTGCGAAGTTCAAACACAAACTTATGCCACCACTATCGCATACAGAAGGCTGCCGGGGTTGCATTGGAACCTAAATTATAGTGTCTAAAAGACTATTAATAATTATGAATAATTTATATGTATGATTCCAAACTGCGATTTATAATAATATCATATATATAATAATAATATGTGTGTCGCTACAGTCCGTAGAGGACCAGGGCCTAGCTTTTCAGAAACCACTCGTGTTGTGCGTGCTATTGTTCTCTTACGGGTGGAAGGGACCTACAGTTTTATGCCGACTCCGAACGGACAAGTTTGAAATTCTTTTTTTTATCAGGAAATACTCTTTGAGCATTGTCAGTGACTTTAAAAGGGTGGGCCGTAAGAATTATTTTTGTCGCACAGACCAGGGATCGAACACACAACGTCGAGGTGAGGGTCGATGCACATACCAACAACGCCACGGGCCACCATGATTTATATTAAAAAAATAGCAACTTATCCTTAGGTGTTGCTGCGAAAAAGAGCAGTTTGGTACGTTATCGCAGTTTGGAACGAAAGAGAAGTTAAAGCAATCGCAGTTTAAATTACAATTGAGATCTTACAATCACTGCGAAAAAATCACAGTTAGTGATTGTTTGCTGAACACTAATGTGCAGACATGTTAATGTTGAACAAAGTGTCGCTTAACGAATTACTACTTTGCTTAATTACTAGCACTCCATATAGAGTTGAAGTGTTTGTCAACAAATCATTCTAAGACTGGTTAACCCTGTTTATTTGAATTGATTTATAGAACTTTTTACTTACAGGATCATGGCAACTAGGATGGGTCCTGTGTGATATATGGATTTCTTTGGATGTCTTATTGTGTACTGCATCAATTTTAAGCCTATGCGCCATCAGTGTGGATAGGTGAGAATTTAAATAAAAATGTCAGTATATTGATTAGTGGTATACGTATACATTCTATCTTGCGTTCAAGGTATTTAGCCGTCACTCAGCCTCTCACGTATTCCAGAAAAAGAAGATCGAAACGATTGGCACTTGTAATGATATTAATTGTCTGGACTCTGGCTCTGGCAATCACGTGCCCGCCCATGTTCGGATGGTATGTTCGATTTTTTTGTTATTTAATTTGTATTCAATAGATTATTCACTCACACTCTTGAGAGTAAGCTTAGTCAGTGACGACGTGTTTTTTTTATCGATCAGTCATTTACTACCCAGTTGCCCAAATTGCAAGCATTAATCCTCCCAAATTAATAACCAAATTTGACCTAAGACAGTGTTTTTATAAAACATCAAACATTTTCTTTATTTCTTACATAATGTCCCTATTATTACCCCATTGTCTCTATTTATCATATATGCGTGTGGACTTTGCGGTGAAAATGTTTCCGTCGAAGGTGACTTTCCTGCGTGCGAGAAAAGGTTTTACTTTGATTGCACTACGGTGAACGAAAAAAATCATGTAGAACCATGGGTGCAAGAAGAGATGTCGGGAAATGCCAAATCTTCAGGAACTCCGTGCAACCCACCAAGCCAACAACACGGTAGCTTCCGTCTCTATAACCCCCGAAGCACAACTGTCAAAAAGAATGAGAGAGATCAACAGTCCAGGTAACACATCCAACACCATTATAGAAAACAACAACTCAGCTGTTATAGCAGAAATACGTCTGTTGAAAGGGGAATTGAAAGAAATTGCGACTAGTTGCAATTTCCTTTCAGCTAAATATGACGAATTAAATTCAAACATGAAGAAAAACAATGAACTAATGGACAATATCATACAAGAATTAAATGACATGAAGGAAAAAACAGAAATATAGACGTCTCAATTAAAAATTTACAAACACAAATTACACTGGACCAACAAATGATCAAAAACAATATAGAGATTAAAAATATTCCCCCTACTCCACAAGAAAATCTAGTGGTGATAGTAAAAAACCAATAAACATTGAGTTAAACGACACCGATGTGCAGAACACAAACAACACCTCCCGCGCCAGCGCGGCTCTTCTTGATTCAACTGTGTACGTCAACAATCAACTGACAAAAATCAACAAAGAGCTGATGTGGATGGCAAAGGAGAGAGCGAGACAGGAGCACTGGAGATTTGTGTGGGAGAGTGCAGGAAGAATTTTGGCTAGACAGAACGAGACTACGCAGCCAATTCTAATAAGTACCGCTGCAGATGTAACCAAAATCACTCGCACGCAATAACTGCATTGTGTGCAAATAAAAAAAAAAAAACAAAAAAATCTCACCAAAATGGAAAACACAAATGATGTACATAGCGACATTAATATAAGTGAATTTAAAGAAAATAATTGTTGCTATTTATGTTTCAATATAAGATCATTGAAAAAGAATTGAGATGATATTTATATAAACGTTATTCAATTTATGCATATATTTCAAATTATTGTATTAGTGGAAACTAATATTGAAGATGAGGAAGCATTGCTCAGCCAATGCGTGTCCCATCGATGAAAACAAATGGTAGTCGGAAGGAGCCAAGTCTGGTGAATACGGCGGGTGGGGTAGCTGCCAGCCAAGTGTTTTAATTGTATCCTGAACCGGTTTTTCTTTGGGTGCAGGTGCATTGTCATGGAGCAAAATTACCTTGCCGTGTCTTCTGGCCAATTCTGGTCGTTTCTCGATCAATCCATAGTTCAAATTGATCATTTGTTGTCGGTAGCGATCAGTATTAACGGTTTCACCAGGTTTTAGGAGCTCGTGGTACACCACACCTTTCCGGTCCCACCAAACACACAGCATTGTCTTATTGCCGAATCGATCTGGTTTTGCAGTCGATGTTGATGGTTGTCCCGGATTAACCCATGAATTTTTCCGTTTAGGATTCTAAAAATAAATCCATTTTTCATCGCCAGTAACAATCCGTGGCAAAACCGATTTTCTTACGTGTCTTTAAAGCAAAATTTCACAAGTGTTTTTTCGGTTTTCCATCTGTCTTTCATTTAATTCATGTGGCACCCATTTTCCACACTCTTGGATCTTTCCCATAGCTTTTAAACGGTCAGAAATTGTTTGTTGTGCAACATTTAACATTGCTGCCATTTGCTTTTGACTCAAAGTGTCATCTTTATCTAATATCGTTTGCAATTCGGCGTCTTCAAACTTTTTTGGTGGTCCACGTTCTTCATTTCTCACACCAAAATCATTATTTCTGAACCCTTGAAACCATCTTTTGCATGTTGCTTCTGATAGAGCATGATCACCATATGCCTCGACAAGCATTCGATGCGACTCTGCAACACTTTTCTTCAAATGAAAACAAAAAATTAATGCTTTCCGCAAATCATCACTTTCTGGTACAAAATTCAACATTTTTAACACGATGAAAAAATATGATTTTGTTTGTACAATGACTTGATGTATACTGATTATTTTTCGTAGATGTCATAGCAAACAAACAAAAAAAATATGGGCTCGTTTACAACAAATGTGCCCTATCGAGACGTTTGTATCTTGACGCTCACTTTATATCGGTATACCTGGTAGACCCGTGCACAGGATCAAAATCAATAATAGACCATATTTTAACGAATGCTATACAAGGAGAAATGAATTCACGTGTAATTGAAAGCTGTATCACCGATCATTATCCAATCATATACTTTCGGCCAATACAAAGACCTCCTATTGAAGATAGTTCAGTCAGCCTATCCTTTATATCCAACGGTAAGGTTAACGAACTAATAAGAGACACAAATTGGGATGATATCTTAAAGAATGACGATACTGTTTCACTTTTTCAAGCATTTTCTGATAAAATGAGATTTGTATATGAAGAATCGACAGCTGTCAAGCGAATAAAAAAGAAAAGAAAATATAATCCTTGGATGACTCCTGACTTCATTGCCAAATCAAAAAAAGGGATGAAATTTACCGAAAATGGAAAAATAACCGGCTTAATAAGACATATGAATTGGAGTATAAGACCTTCAGAAACAGAGTTAACAAAGAGATAATCACAAAAAATCGTTATTCTACAAGACAAAATTCACCCAAATAAGATCTGATCCGCGTAAAACATGGAGTATGATAAATGATATACTTGGAAGAAAAAAACCCTGGAGTTGATGAAATTATTTCAAAGAATTTCTCTGGCAAAGTATGTCTCGGTAGCCTAGCCAGTGTATTTGCAAAAACTTTTAACTCTCAGATACGAGACATCATCCACCAATGTGGTGTTGTCACTTCCACACACATTAGTTCAACTTCAGTCACTGATCAGATCAATGTTTCTATAAGAAGCCAACTTTTCTGAAATACGAAGAAAAATTCTGTCGTTGAGTGATATGAAGTCACCAGGCGTCGATGGAATAAGAGCAGGCGATATAAAACGGCACGTGAACATATTTACTCCCATTATGTGTAAACTTATAAACATGAGCATAAATGAATCGAAAATTCCTGATGGACTAAAAGCCGCATTATTGCGCCCTGTATATAAAGGATGTGTGAAAAGCGGTGGCAGCAATTATAGACCAATATCTATATTGCCAGTAATCGAAAAATGCCTTGAAGAAGTAATAACCACAGATTACAATACACCCAAGTCAATATGGTTAGTAAAAGTACTGGCAAGTTATTAGGTAATAATAGTTCCGCAGGGGTCTAAATTGGGACACAATCCTTTTTATTCTATACACCAACGAGCTCTTACGAGTATTCAAGCAGGCAATACCTTTTGCTTTTGCAGAAGATACGGTGCGTCATAAGTCTCTGCACACGGCAACCACAATAATGCAGAAGGAGTTTGATAGTGCAGTCAAATGGTGTCACGATCACGGACTTGTGATCAACGCATCCAAAACCAAGATGATGAACATACGAAGTCCACAGTTCAAGGCCACTCAACATCAAATACTGTATCGAAATAACAAGTGTATTAACACAATTTACCGTCCGATCGAGATTATTGAAAATTATAAGTATCTTGATATCGCAATTGACAGCAATTTTCTGTGGGATACGCATGTCGATAAGTTGCGCGCAAGCCTTAAAAAAGCTTTGTACGCACTTACGCATTTAAAATTGTATGCCACAATGCCAGTGTTGAGACAAGCTTACTATGCCTTGGTGGAATCCAAACTGAGGTATGGTATTTTTGCATGGGGCAATGCATCTGCTAGACATATAAATAAACTAAAAAAGCTTCAATATACGGCAATGAAGAAGATAGGCCTAGAACATCAAATCAGTGCTTCAGGTCAAGCAAACTGTAACATTCTTCATGTAGACGTCATCTTTAAGACGACCTTAATTCTGGAATACTAGCATGATAATCGGTTTATCATACCAATTCAACATGGGCTTAATACCAGAAGGCGGGCACAAGGTATGCTCCATGAACCCCGTTTCCACAACAACTATGGCAAGAGACAGTTGAAATGCAGTATACCAAATATCTTTAATGCATGACCACCCAATTTAAGAAATATTTCAAATGTAGGAATAAGGAAATCCCGTATAAAAAACTTTCTTCTAAACAATCCAAGCAGGCAATATCTATGAAATCATTGTTTTAAAATTTAAAATGTTGAATAAAATATTTTTTTAATGAATTGTAATGAGTAATATAATAATATATAAACAGAGATTGTTATAAGTAATATATAAATATACAAGTAATAACTAAGTATGGGATTGTTATAATAGAAATGCAATCTTCTACAGAAAAGCCTTTACAAGGCTTCGCAGGCAAATAAAATAATTGTTTACGAATTAAAAAAAAATAAAAATAGAAAAAAAGAAGAAAAAAGCCAAGGCTATAATAAATAAATAAATAAATATTGCTACGTAAGTTATGGTGATCGCTAATGGCGCTCTGCAGATAACCACTACTTAAGAATATTCTTAAAACAATGCATCTGCCAAACAGGTAGAATGTTGAGTGTCAGATTTAGTAGCTAGAATATAAGCACGGCATATTCTCCTAGTAGGTGGGTAGGATGAGAGGGGGGGGTTTATGCACACAGGGCAAGGTTGTTGATCGCTCTCAACTTGGTGGGATGCCAGCAACAATCCTTGGCGATGCATAGATCACGTTGACATGCAGCCTTCAAGCGGCGCCCCCTGGATAGCTCTCACAACACCCGTTGTGAGGTGAACCAATGCATGCAACGTTTCCCCAGCGGTTGTGGCGAGGGCTACCAACGCACTCACAGAAAAAAAAAATCTCTTACGGAAAAGCAAGCAGCCTCGGAAGAACGGACGGAATCTCAACGACGACACGGCGCAAAAATGGAAAACGATTTGCGCGTGTGCTCCAGGAATGTAAAAACACTCTATACTCCAGAGGCCGCTCAGAAACTGGAATGTATCCTCACACAGTATAAAGCGGATATTAGCGCGCTCAAGCCAATACGCTGAATACGACAATTGATTATGGAAAAGAAAGAGTGCGACATAATATGTCCGGTCCTGTGCAGGCTGCTTCCATTCATCAAAGCCAAGCTGTCTTACATGCGCTATGCTCTACACCGGAAGTTCAGTCTTCCCCTCCTTCCCGAATGAGGAGGCTCGGATACGAATACCCATTTTGTTGGACGTTTTTGTCAATGCGCTCGATAAGACCAAGCAAGTGTAGTCGACGGATTTCTACCTTAGGGACTACATCCACATCCTTGTACAGCTCGTAGAGTTTGCGGTTGTCTCTTCTCCACTCGTCTTCCTCGCAGACGGGATCGTATATCTGACGTACAATTTTCGTTCGAAAGCGCCAAGAATCAGCTCTGCAGTTTTGCAATCTTTCTTCTCGGCCATAAAGTAGGACCTGCAGGATAAGAGATTTGTATCAGTTGCCAAGGGCGATCCGAGCTAGACAAACTCCTCTACTATCTCGAAATTGTAGCTGTCATTTGTAACGTTCTGGCCTTGGTGGTGTTGACGGAACGTTTCTTGGTCGACAGCATATATATTTTTTTGTATTTATTTATTAGCAACAATTTACATTTTTTACAATTAAGATGTACATAGATAAGGTTATTGTTAACCTTACTTATGAAAAATGGAAATGCGAGCACAATATCAATTTTACAAAGGAAAAGCTAATTAAAAACCTTCATCCATAATATCAAAGTTTTGTATATGGGTGTGTCCTTTGTGGGCACATAAGGCATGTATAAAATTTAATAAATCGTAAAGTTCAGAGTTGAAAAATACCATGGTAGTTTTAGAGTCAAGACTTTATTTTGAAGAACTTGCAGTTTTTTAAGGTGACAGTTGGCGCTGTTACCCCCAAATTGGAGATGCGTAGCACAGAATAGCTTGAAAGATAGATTTATAAATTATAAGCGTATTATCTATGCTTAATTCAGACTTGCGACAAACGAATGGATATTGTACTTTAATAGTGTTGTTGACTCTACTAACGACATTATTTGTATGTTGGCCAAAGTCAGTCTCTTGTCCATAACGACTCCTAGATACTTGACAAATGGTGCCCATTTAATCTAATTTCCTCAGACTATTAAATTCCCAGCAGGTAAAAAACAAGACTTTTTTTTCGAGAAAAAAGATTGCTTGTGTTTTTAGACGAGTGATTTCAATTTTCCAATCAGCAAGATATTTAAGCAGGCATTATAATCCAGATTGCAAAATAGACTCAATATTCGAGCCTATCGAATCAGACGAATAAGAGCATGTGTCATCTGCACAAATTGTAGAATGACATCCAGGAAGTGAGGGAAAGTCAGATGTATAGATGTTGTAGAGAATGGGACCCAATACGGAGCCCTGAGGAACACCGGCAGGAATCCATTGGATATCAGATGGAGTGTGGTTCAGAAATACCTTAAAACTCCTTGATGTTTAGAAGGATTGGATTTTTTTTATGAGGTACATAGAAAAATTAAATTGTAAGAGTTTATGGACAAGACCATTGCGCCACACAGTGTCAAACGCTTTTTCGATATCTAGGAGAACCATGCCAGTACTTTTGCCTTCTGAAAAGGAATCAAGTACGTGTTTTTTTATTCTGTTAACTTGATGTGAAATACTATGATGAGGGCGAAAGCCGTTGTGTTGTGGCGACAAGATATTATATTCTTCCAGATGAAGCATTCATTTATTTTTAGTGACCTTTTCAAAACATTTACTAATAGAACTTAGGAAACTTATGGGGCGATAATTTAAGGGATTATTTAAGGGCTTTCCTGGTATGGGGATTGGGATAACATTTCCAATCAGAGGGAAAGTGACCTATTTTAAGACATCCGTTAAAAATTGATTGCAAAATGTTAAAAGCCAAAGTGGGAAGGTATTTCAGAAAGATGTTCCTAATTCCGTCAAATCCGACTGATTTACGAGTTCTTAGAGTAGCGATAATCGACTTGAGCTCCAGACCAACCGTGCCAGCGTCATAAGGCTGAGTTTGGCTGTTTATCACTCGTAAAGAACCTTCAACAATACTATCAGTAGCATTATTTACTGCACTCGAGATTTGGCGGTTCGATAAAAATGTACTGGCTAGTATGTTAGCTTTTTCTGCATTGGAAACAGCTTGTGCAGTGAAAGTTTTCAAGAATGGAATAAGCGTTCGCTTTCTCTGAATAACTTTTACAATATTCCAAAAGGGCTTACTACATTTGTGTAAGTCTCTCAGTTTATGCTTCCATTCAATGGCGCAAAATTATAGTCGGCAAAAGTGGACTTTAAAATTATAATAGCACGTAACCAAGTGTTTTGATAATTATAGTCGACATAAAGCCCACTTTATAGTAATCACCTCGTGACAAAATTAAAGTCAACCGAAACGTCGTTTTAAATATTTATCGTGGAGTTAAGCTTATATGTCATATTATTTCAGTGAAAGAATTTTGTGAAAATGTTCTCTGAAGATGAAGGTTTCGATATTTTTGAAGACTTTAATTTAATGCGCAAACCTAAAGTTTATAAAAATCGTTGCCAATCCTTTTGAGGAGCTTGAGGATGGAGAATTTTACTGCCGATATAGATTCGACAAAACCACAGTGCAGTTCCTGATTGATACCATTAATGTAGAAGATCCTCTGAATAATCGGGGACTGCCTATTCCTTTATCGTTGCAAGTACTTGTAGCGTTGCATTTTTTCGCTAGAAATGTGCCTCAAGATGATGTCGGTAAGTAAACAATATTTGGTATTACATAAGAAATTTTAATTAATTTTCCACATTTTAGGAGCTCTTCATGGAATGAAACAGGCTAAAGTAAGGAAAATCTTAAAAAAATATCGAAGCAACTTGCTTTTCTGTTGCCGCATTTCATAAAGTTCCCATCATCAGTTGAGGAGTACACTGAGACTCAGCAACAATGGACCTAGATACGGTAAAGAACGTTATTGTTGCCGTTGCCGTGCTGCACAATATAGCCAAGGAGAGACATCTTCCATTTTTGGAAGAAGAAACAGGTCCATCGAGTCTTCCGGAGCAATTAGAACAGCGAACGAACATTAACGAAACTACAGAAAAAACTGGAATAGCATTTCGAAGCAGTTTCATAACACAACACATTTAACAAATATTGTTTAATAATGTACATAACAATAAATACAGGAACATTTTGAAAGAACACAGAAATTTATCACAAAAATTATATTTCTAAGGCTCTGTGTTGCAGTTGCACGATTTCATAGCCCCATGTTTTTCAGCCTCATGTTGTTTAACTCCTTTCGCTGTTCAATGTCATGCGTATGAAGCCCTCTTGCACGTTCAGTATCTTCTTTTGCTTTCAAAAGCAGCTCTTCCGCATGACGCGCTTGCAACAAGTGAAGTTCTGCAGCAGTGAAAGTGCGTTTGTTTATTCCATTGTTTATTCGAACTGTAATTTTTAAATGTTTTTGATGGAAAATTCTCATAGTTAGGTTGTAAAGTAGAAACCAGTTAGCGGCAGGTTAAAAAGTGACTATTTTTGGCAAAAAGTTAAAGCATGCTTTTAAGTTTAAATTTGCGTATAACTAGTTCGGAGTTAACCTCTTAAAGTCTATAAATTTGCGCCTTAAGCAATTGTATCGCCTGTCTAATTGTTGTAGTAAGATACTTGGTCGCATGAAAGTAGTCATCGATCCGAAGTTGCTGCCATATCCTGCGTAGGCTGTTGCGAAGCTTAATAAGCTGTAGGATGTGTCTATGTAGTTTGGTTGAACCATTGAGACACAAAACCTTGCCAGGAACCACTTCATCAACGGTGCTTAGCATTGACGAGGTTAATGTTTCCAGTGCATGGTCAATGGAATCCGCAGAGTCTAATCTGACGGTTTCTTCGCCAAACGCATGTTTCATATTGCATTTTAGTACTGATGTATACCGTGACCAATCAGTCCTATTGAAGTCTTTGACCCGAGTGGCACTGAAAATTGGTGACACTAATACAGAACATTTAACTGGTAAATGATCTGAACTGAGGTTTGTAATAAACAAGTCAAGAGTGGATGGGTTTGCTCTAGCAGAAGGTGGGTAATAAGTTCCTTCTCATATCGTTCTTTAAGGCTTCCCGTTTAAAAAGGGAGTTTTTAGAACCTTCAAGCTACTACCATTACTAAAAGGTATTTCAACACCAATGTTTTCAAGAACTTGTGTTATGACGGTTTGTAATAATTTGTGCTGGATTGATCTTTTTACTATCACAGCGACACCACTGCCAATTCTGTCATTTCGATCATACCGGTAATATTTATAGATTTTGTTAGATGTATTAACATTATCAGATAACCATGTTTCAGACAATAAACCTATATCAATATTGTGTTTGCACATAAATGCACAAAAATTTTACATTTTGATTTCGAATGCCCCTTGCATTCCAAGTAATTATATTAAAGCTTGCACTCATATTACTTAACATTATATAAATATTCAAAAGCCAATTGCGCTGACATTGAATTGTTCAGACTTGCTACTACATTTACCTAAAAATGTTGTCATCTTGAGAGTAAGGGAATTTATTTCTTCGAGAGAAAAGAGATTATTGGTGACTTGCTTCCCATTGCTGTCACTTACATGATTACCAGCTGTGTTCTTCCATGGGTTGTTGTTATTCGATGGATGTTTTTGTTGTTGCACTGAAGGAGGAGTACTACGAGAATGTAGTTTGCGATTCGGATGAGCGCCGAGCTGTTGGAAAACTTCACAGTCAAGCATGAAAGGCTAATTGGTTCTCTTAACAAGATGGGCTGCGCGTTTGTTGTTGTTGCTGGTGGCGAGCTTTTCTCTTATTTGAAGAAATTATTGCCTTGAAACACACGATGGGTCGTCCGACTTGTGATGGCCTTTGCAGTTGGCGCACTAAATAGCATTTTCTTCGCTGCAGTTCTCAGTTTTATGATTTTGATAGCAAATTGCACAGTATGTTCTAACATTGCAATTTCTCTCTCCATGACCAAACATTTGGCACTTGTAGCACTGCGTCAATTTATTTTTTTGATTTCTAGCATAGTCCCACTTGACTCGGGTCTTGAATAAGGAGCTTATGTTTTTCTTAAGTTCATGCAATTTGATTGAACCTAACTCAAGGAAAAATATGTAAAAGACGTTGACATAATGATCAATGCTTTTCTTTAACATTTTAATGTTTTGGCATTTCAACCCGAGTGTTATGAGTTCTTTCTTAAGAGTAGCTATGGGCATCTCACCCAGGCCATACAGTATGACCTTAAAAGACTTGGAAGATGGTAGACCGTGCGTAAAATATCGCCACTGCACACTTTTGAGAAGATCGCATACTTTATTGTGAGTATTAATGTCTTCACAGATAACTTTGATACCAATTGACAACTTTTTGTAAAATAATTTGATATTTGTTTCTCTTTGAAGAACTTATGAACATTAGATTAAATTGAGAATTCAGATGAATTTAGATTGAAGGAGAACGACCACAGATGGAATTTTAACACGTTTCTCTTCACTTTTGCTAACAATTTCATCGAATTCCACATCACCATAACAATTTGGAAGAGTTTGATGTTGTAAAAGTGGTTGAAAGCGGTTATATCTGGAGTCACTGTCTCTTTGACCATTTTATTTAAATTAATGCTTGAAGACAAAAAGTCTTCAACATTAACCGATCGGGTTCTTTAAGTAATTTTGAAGTCTGTACGGATCACTGAGGGAAATTACGTCTGTAACGAAGAAAGCGATTTTTGGACTGGATCATATATTGTTTTTTGTCTTCATTGACCTTAATACCAGCTCGTTTCGTCCCTCGTTTCAATTGTCGTGAAAGCTTCCACTACGGCGAGTTGGGACCGCGCAACAATGTCGATGTCATCAGCGTATCCCAACAGTTGGACTGAGATGCAGAAGAAGTGCCTTCCGTGTTGCATTTTGCCAGCCGCAATATCGTCTCCAGTAACAAATTGAAGAAATCACACGACAGCGCATCTCCTTGCCTAAATCCGGTACAGGTTTCAAATGGCTCAGAGGTTTTTGAAACGAACTGCACACTGCATCGCGTGTGTGCTAGCGTGGTGCAATAAAACCGGATCAATTTGGCCGGGATGGCGAAGTCGGTCATCGCTTCGAATGATTCCTTGCGATGAATGCTGTCGTATTCGTCTTTAAAATCGATAAAAACACTGTGAGTTTCGATTTGTAACTCGCTGATCTTCTCCAGGATTTGCCTTAGTGTGAACATTTAGTCTTTAGTCGATATGCCACTTGTATGTGCCGATTAGTCCGGTACAAAACGGCTAAGACGTTCACCCCTCGCCATCACTGATAACTTATGGGGGGTGGTAGGTAGCCTAAGGTAGTTTCTGCTACATATTTGATTGTCGGGCGACAAATCAAACAAATCTCTTATTCTGTTATATTGAATGTATTATGTTGATAGTCTACCATTGCACCAAGCTAACCCCAGATTGGTTTCAATCAGCTTAACTGTTGGGAATATATTTTGAATTGGGTAAAACCCATTTAATCAACTTAAGTTACAGCTCGGTTCAGCTCAATTCCAACTAGGCTTAACTCGAATGAAGAAGGTTTCGGGTTGGTACATCTCTAATTAGTACCCCATGGTAATAATTATTTACTATCAAAACGGATTGTTTGGTTCTTATTGCATAAAACTCTTACTTCAACCCGTCATTGTGTTTGTGGGACAAAACAAGTGGTTGCTGTAGGAACAGCACTTCAGTTCGATTTCAACTTAATTAATATATAACAAATAAGAGTGTACAGTGGGGTGCATAAGTGAGTGCTAGTTTTTTCAAAGTGAATGTGTGGGCATGTGCATACAGGGCAATGTTGTTGATTGCTCTCAACTTGGCGAGATGCCAGCAGCGATCCCTGTAAATGCGCAGGTCAAGTTGACATACAGCCTCCTAGTGGCGCTCTCTGGATAGCCTCTGCAGCAACCGCTTTCGAAGTGAACCAATGTATGCAGCGGCCCTTTGTCCAAGGGCTTAAACTAGGACCCGGTCGCCAGGTTCGGTGGTTACGCGTGGGAGTAACTTCCACACCGTGCACAAATAAATAGTTACGAAGCAACAGCAAGCCTCGGATATGGATGATCTTACCGCTAACGACCCTAGCAAACGACACAAGGACAACGATTTTCGACTCTGCACGTGGAATGTCGGGACGCTTAACAGACCACGTTCAGTCGAAAAACTTGCGGAGGCCCTGGACCGCTATAAAGCGGACATAACGTGTATTAGCGAACGCTTGGTGACGATCCGAACAAAGGCTCAATTCGCTAACATAAGCCTCATATGTGCGCACGGCCCGACGGAGGAGAAAGATGACGCAACCAAAGAGTGCTTCTACGAGCTCCTTGCCAAAACTTACGAGCAATGTCCTAGCTTTGACATCAAGATCGTCCTTGGTGACTTTAACGCAAAGGAAGGCATCTTTGGCAGCGCAGTCGGACGACACAGCCTACACGACACCACCTCCGATAACGGATTTAGTCTAATCGACTTCGACGGGGCCGCAATCTTAATGTAGCAAGTATATGGTGCCAACACCTTAACATCCACAAAGGAACATGGAGATCGCCAGAACAATCTACCATCAACCAAATTGATCATATTGCGATTGACGCAAGACATTCTAGGAGCATTTTGGACGGCCGGACGTTCCGAGGCGCCAGCATTGATTCGTATCACTATTTATGTATAGCCAAACTCCGAAGTAGGATTTTCCGGACCACGCGAAATCATCAAAATGCTGCCAAAAAATTTAACAGGAGATGGCTAGAGAATTCGCCGATCGTGTCTCCCTTCACCTCTCACAGAGTCCCATACCGCCGACATCAAGTGCTGAAGACCAGTGGCAATACTGCCAAGAAGCCATCAGAAAAGCCGAAACTGATGGTTTCACTTTGCCACCAAAAAGAAACCCCTGGTTAGATGACGAATGTCAGCGAGCACATGCAGCCAAACAGGAAGCATACAAAGCGGCGTTTCAAAGAGGGGCGAGAGCTGCTCGTGAGCTCTACGAACAGAAAAGAAGGGAAGAGCACCGGCTTCTCAGAAAGACAAAGAAAGAGCACGAGAAGCGCAAGATCGAGGAGATTGAGTGATGTTATTGTAGGAACGATGTTCGGAAACTCTACCAAGAAGAACATGTTAAGTTCACAAGAACCGAACTGCAAGGACAAGGATGGGAACCTAGTAGTAGCATTACAGTCGGTGCTTTGAATTTGGAAAGACCACTTCTGCAGACTGTATAACGGCGAGGACGACCATATACCGCTGTCAGGCAGAATAATCTATCCAATATAGGCGATGTTGGACAAGAATTCCGTTCTCCCTACCTGAGTGAAGTGATGGCAACAATCGCCAAATTGAAGTCCAATAAGGCTGCTGGTGCCGATGGACTGCCTGTCGAGCTCTTCAAAGCAGCTGATGATGATTTGGTAAGGTGCATTCACCAACTAATCTGTAAAATCTGGTCCGATGAAAGTATACTCGATGGATGGAATCTCAGCATCGTTTGCCCGATCTTAAAGAAAGGAGACCCTCAAAACTGTGCTAATTATAGAGGGATAAGTCTCCTAAATTTCTCGTATAAGATATTTTCTGCCGCTCTGTGTAAACGCCTGAAACCCTACGTTAACAGCCTGATTTGTCAATATCAGAGCGGGTTCAGGCCAGCGAAATCCACTATTGACCAAATATTCACATTACGGCAGATCTTGGAACAGACCAAGGGGTTTCAAGTTGGTACCCACCACCTTTTCATCGACTTTAAGGCCGCGTATGACAGTATTTATAGAGACGAGTTATACAGCGCCCTGTCTAGTTTTGGCATCCCTGCAAAACTCGTCCGCTTTTGTAGAATGACGATAGAGAATGCCCGATGCTCTGTAAAGGTCGGAAAAGATGTCACGTGCTAAAAATATTCACGCAACAAAATACTCTGTTCGTTTGCCCCAAACCGTGATTCCCATACAATGGTAAGGGGAAACCTCTAACACTTCGCCAACGGCTACGCTAACCTTGTTGTAAATATCTGCCCGGGAGCTTATGCTATAAGTAGGTACACGGACCAAAGGATTATTGATCCAGTGATAGAGAGTGTAGTGTAAATGATAACTTTAGCGAAGGCAAACATTGATTTGTATAAGGGCCCATGACTCTTCAAGGTTCTCCTGAGTCGCCGTCGAGAAAAGGATGCGGAATAGAATGTGTAAAAACTTTCTTGACAGTTAAACTTTTGTTGCTTTTTGCTTTTTGTTTTTTGGTTGGTCCTATTGTTATGTTATATGGAGTTTTGTTTATGTTATTTACTTCTTAAAGCATGAAGTTTGGAAATAAAAAAAAGGTGAAATAATGTTTATAGAAGTGTCTAATATTGAAGCGAGAAAGTAGAAATTGCTGTTTTTTTACCTAGTGCAAACACTTTCTAGACAAACTGTATATTTTCCATCTATGAACTTGCAGTCTTGTAAAAATTGTATTAACTCGAAAGGTGGTTCGTATTTTTCGGTTTTCTGAAAGCGATCGTGAAAACATTAGATTTTCCACCGTTCTTAAATTTAAATTATTTCTAAGTTTGTTTCACTAAATTCATTTCTGAGAATTTTCCTTCAGCTGAGGCAAAATAGTTAAGTTCAATATATAATAATAATAATAATATATATAATATAATATGGGTGGCGCTACAGCCCGTAGGGGGCCAGGGCCTAGCTTCTCAGCAACCATTCGTGTTGTGCGTGCTATTGTTCTCTCACGAGTGGAAGGGACCTACAGTTTCACGCCGAATCCGAACGGCCAAGTTTGAGAAGCTTTTTCTAGACAGGAAATACTCTTTGAGCATTGTCAGTGACTCGAAAGAGGTGGGGCCGTAAAAATTGCTTTCGTCGCACAGAGCAGGAATCGAACCTACGCCGTCGAGGTTGGGGTAGACGCACATACCCACAACGCCACGGCCAAATTCAATATATACTCCAATAAATTTTTAAATACAAGTTCTTCCACAATGTTTTTTGTATTCATTAGAGAATACCAAAATTTATGCAATCACTTTGATCGATCTCGTGAATCCGAAATAACCTCATTTAAAATTTCAATAGAACATTTGGAAAAAGGGAATAGCTCAAACAGTTTTAAAATAGAAATTAAATCGCCATCTTGAATTTTGTTTGGACTTAAATACTGTATTGAGCTAATTTATCGTCTTCACAACCAAATATTGATTTGATTTGGATACACAAAGTTATTTAATATTTCAAAATGTTTTTTTTTATTTGTTAAATTGTTTCCTTTGAAACATTGTTTTCATTTTTCTCAAACTCTATTACACAAAATATTTTTTGAACAGGAACATGGAAATTTTCATTTTGGAAAGAAGAACTCATTTTCAATAAAATTACTCAGCAAATTTGAAGATTTCTTGTCTGATTACAGGTAGAAGCAAATGAATCAACTTTTTTTCAGACTGAAAAACTATTCATTTCGTTAATAATATTTAGAATGTAGGACATAAAATGATATTTTAGTTTTTTCTTCAAAAGATGATAGTAAAAAATAATGTTTCAAAGGTGTCCATTGTTCTAACATCCTATTTACAGCTCCCTGAACTGACGTATTCAACATATTATGTTGATGGTATATTATAGTATTAAAATATTCTTTAAATTCTGCGGATCTTGTAAGACTGGGCGAAAAGAAATTGAAAACAGTTTAAAGTAGTATATCGATTTCGGACGGAATCTGCTTTGCGGCTGCTTTTACGCACAGATTGAGAGAATGACAAGAGCAACCTAAGGAAAACAAATTTTTGGCTTACAGATCTCAAATGTGTTTTGACTCCATTGGTTGACCCGTGTGTTCAGTTTCCAGCCCTGTATTTTTTATTTGTTGCTTAAGATTTTTTTTAAAGTAAAGTAGATCCCCAAATAGCGAAGTAGAGAAGTAGATTATATTTTTTTCTCCAAATCGAAGTAGATCTGTTACGGTCGAAGTAAAGTCCGAACGCTGTCCAGTGGTGTGATCGAAGTTATGACTTCGCGTTCCGCGAGAATGGAAAAAAACACAATCCAAGTTTGCTGTGGAACGTCAACTGAACGAACGTTTTTTATTTTCCACCTTTTTATAAATTACAATTCGCTGACACATTCCTTTTATGCACATGATTTACTCAATACTATTTCTTAGAATTGAGTTGCTTAACAGTTGAAAATACGTAATTGCTTATTTGACAATAATTCGGTTGGGTGGGGAAGGAAATGAAAAATGCACAACTGCTCAATTAGCAGTATCGGTTTGTATGGGGAATGGGAATAGACAATGTATTTAGTAATTGGGTGTTAGCTCCCCCTTTCTTAAGTATCTGGTTTTGACGCTTTAGACAAAAAAATAATATCATACTAAACGCTGTACTGATAAGCAAGATAGTCGAGTCTGAACCTATCAATAGTTAAGTACTGGATGAAACACTGGATAATCGTTTTACATTGTCTAAGTGGAGTTTATGAAGATAATGAAGATCTAATGTTATGTCACCTTCTGTCAGATTGTTCTGTAGTATAGGGGGTAAGATATGGTAAATTCTGGTTTCCCAGTTTGTATATTTAGTGTTGTCTATTTCAATGGATTCGTTGTAGAAGTTTATGAGGAAAGTGCCGTTGATTCTTTTGTTGGTCCTGCTGTAGATAAAGTTGCGAAGTAATTGGTCAAGAAAAGGGTACTCTCGTTTATGAGTTCGACTATTGGTTTATTTTGGAACCGGTAGTTGCATGTTGCTTCTTCTCCATTTAGAAGTTTGATCGTACAGTCATTCGAAGTCAGTTTTTGGAGTTGATATCTGCGGCAAATCGTTGTGTCCTGGATTTCGATGCATTTTTCTTGAATGCCAAACTTTGCAGATTGCGAAATAAATAGGCTGGAAAAGGCTAGGTTTATTGTTTTATTGTTATTTACAGTTGATCGAACTAAAATGTTATTAAAAATTGTATCGTCTGTCTGTGGTAAAGATTATTTTTCATTAACATGAATGGTTCGGAATTAATTTTTAAATGGAAGTGTTTCCGTTTTTGACAGTATGTAAACTATCTCTATTTCTCCGATTTCGTCCTTTAGTAGGCCAAGCTTGTTGAAAAGTATTTGTTCATATTTTCTTTTTTTTCGCCTCTCCCCCTGGAGTTGTCCCATTAGGCTTTCTATCTTTGACAATTGCAGTTCCAGTTGGCGCAAATAAGCACTTGTTTTTAGAATATTGTGGTGTATGTCTGTTTTGATGGTGTCAATTATTTGTTCGTAATCGGTGAGATTTATTGCATGTATAATTTTGTAGTTTCCATATATTATTTTGCCCGTTCCTGACAAACGTCACAAGAACCTGCAAACTTCCTTGTTAGCTTTGTCATCTGGGGAAATAGTATTTATCTAATATCTGGTCTTTATTTTTCTTATGATTTCTGTGAGCACGTCTGTGTTCTTCTTGGATTATTTTAAATTCGTTCTCCTCGTTATTAATATCAGTGACTATTTATTGTGTAATTCTTATTTTGTAACGACTAAGAGAATTTTAGTAAATTTCTTGCAATAGTGGGATTTACTTTTCTGGCATCTTAATACCATTTTAAATGTTTGGGTTTAGTTTTTCTCTTAAAATAGTTGTTAGGCTATTAGTATCAAAGGTCTGTATTTTAATGTAATATCGATGATATTTCGGATGCGATTCTTCGTGACAAATCATATCATTGCCTTCAGAGAAAACGAGTTGATTTTTAAAAACATTCAGCGGAGCTTCGCAGTATGGAATAGGGTCACTGCTGTCAGGATATTGGGTTCGACTGGAAGTCGCGAAAGAGCGTCGGCGACCTCATTTGTTTTACCAGGCTTATAAATTAGGGAATACCTAATTGAACTCTTCAATTTTCGCCTTCCATCTTTTGAGTTTCGCATTGTTGTTCCGATTGCTCAAGGCGAAGGTCAACGACTGATGGTCTGTAAGGATTTTGATGCTTTTAGCGCCGTAAAGGTAAGTTCTAAGTTTATCGAGGGACCATACTATTGCTAGCATTTGCTTCTCAATTGTCGAATAGTTTTCCTCCGTTTTAGTTAGCGATCTTGATATGAATGTCATAGACTTGTCCTTGCCCATTTCTCCTTGCGATAGGACGGCTCCAATGACTATCAAAAGGTTTGTCAAAGGCTTTGCTATTTTAGCAAAGTCTTGAATAAATTTCCGGTAGTAGGATGCTAACCCTAAGAAACTTTTTAAATCTTTAATGTTTTGAGGTCGTGGAATTCTCTGGATTGCAGGAATTTTTTGAGGGTCTGCGCGAATTCCTTCTTGAGTAATCACGTACCCAAGGAAATCTACTTTAGTTTTTAAGAATTTGGATTTCTCTAGATTAACCCTTAAATTAGCTTTCTCTAGGAATGGAAGCACTTCGTCAAGGTTTTTGATATGTTCGCTCTTGTTTTTTCCCGAAGACGATTATATCGTCTATGTATACATAGCACGTTTTTCCTATGAGGGGTTTCAAAACGATATTGATCATACGTTGAAAAATAGCGGGGACGTTCTTTAACCCCAATGAGAGCCGAGTAAACTCAAATTTGCCATTTGCGGTTGAAAAAGCTGTTTTCGGATTATCGCTATATTTCATTTTGATCTGATGAAAGCCAGATGTTAGATCAAGCGTTGTAAAGTATTTACATTCCCCTAGGCTTGCTAATGTGTTTGTTATATCGGGAATGGGGTAAGCATCGGGTATCGTTATTTCATTCAAACTTTTGAAGTCAATGACAAGTCTGTATTGTTTTTCACCTGCCGCGTTTGCCTTTTTTGGAACAAAGCGGCGAATTATAGAGGCTTTTACATGGTCTGATTATACCCTCTGCGAGCATTTTTCCTATTTGCGTTTCGACTTCTGCTCTTAAATTGGCGGGATATAGATAGGATTTAGTGTAAATTGGTTCGGAAGATCTTGTTTTTATTTCTGCGCGGACATTTGTGTCTATAGTTCCACTGTCACATATGGTTCCGAATAGTATTTTATGCACTGTCACATATGGTTCCGAATAGTATATTTTCTGAACATCGTTTTTTAAATCGGGGCTAATCTGGATATTCTTTACTTGTTTGGATTCTTTTTCTTTAAGTTATATGTTGATGTTGGGGCTTATGTTCAAGATATTACTTTTCCTATCGATAACAGCTTATAAATTCTTTAGAGTGTCATCACCTGTAATACCGTCCAATGAGGTTAACCCCAAATTGGGTGGAGGGAGCAACGTCTCCATAAAGATGTTCCACCATCGAGAGAGTGGAGACCAACAGCATAGAACGCGACAAGGCGAGGGTCGCCGCAACAACAAACTCGTTGCTTCAATTGCAATGGGGTCGGTCACTTCTCGAGAACTTGTACAGTTCCGAGAAGGTGTTTCGGGTGCGGGCAGCCTGGGGTAATCCTGCGGGATTGCCGCAGATGCTCGTGAAATGGACAACGGCCTCCTGCAACAGCAGGGCGGGATTGCCTATTTTTTAGGGGGGTTGCCTGCTGGCAACCAGTCGGGGAGGTCAGTTCACATAGGTTTCACGTTAGAGGTTCGGGAAGACGATGTACGCCCATATTTAGGAGTTAGTGTTTATGTTGCTAGGGTTAGGTTGGTAGGTCATTTAGATTGTGGGTCATCGCGTACCATCGTCGGTAGCGAAAGTTGGGATAGGGTAGCAGGTAGCAGGGTTAGGACTTAGATTACCGCAGGGAAAAACGAGAAGGGTAGTTTTAGCAAACGGTGTAGGAATAGGAGTAATAAGAACAGTGAGCCTACCTTTTGAAGTGCGAGGAGAAGCAATCCTCTTAGTCTGTCTGCTTATTTCCTCTCTGCCACAAGCTTTAATTTTGGGGCGGACTTCCTTAGGCGAGCGAGGATAGTTTTGGATTTGGGCTCAGACAAATGGAGCTTCCATAAACAATCCACAGCCTCGGTGTCGGCAATAATGGAGAGACAGTTAAAAACACTTGTTGAGAACGCGTTTCAGAATATGCCTTCAGGCATTGGGTGCACTCATTTGGTAGAGCATAGGATTAGGACATCGCCTGAACCAATAAAGTCGAGGTACTATCCTGTATCTCCTGCGGTTCAGCGACATATAGATAGCGAGTAAGGGGACATGATTAAAAATGGGGTTATAGAGAAGTCGAACAGTCCTTGGGCTTCTCCGATCGTGATGATCCGGAAAAAGGACTGTTCGTTCCGGTTCTGTGTGGACTACCAGAAGTTAAACAAAGTCACAGAGAGGGATGCTTATCCCCTGCCTTATATAACATCGACGCTGGATAAGCTCAGGGATGCAAAGTTCTTATCATCCCTGGATATCAAATCCGCTTACTGGCAAATACCGATGGAGGAGAAATCTCGACAGTTCACGGCCTTCACGGTCCCAAATAGAGGCCTCTTCCAGCTTAAGCGGGTTGCATAATGCCTGCCTGCGACGTGGCAGCCATTTATCGACGCGGTAGTAGACCCTGACCTAGAGCCACATGTGTTCGCATACCTCGACAACATAATCGTGGTTACGACGATTTCGATAAACACCTCGCGATAATAGCGGAAGTCTTTAAAACACCGGCCTTAAACTGGGTGGAGACATGTATCTTCTGCATGTCCTCGTTGAGATATTTAGGATACGTGGTGGACCGTCAACTGGATTTCATGACACCACCCAGAAGGAACCCATGGTTTGACGACGAATGCAGGCAGGTACATGCAGCCAAGCAGGAGGCCTACAAGGCAACGCTGCATCGAATAACGAGAGCTGTTCGTGAGCTCTTCGAACAGAAGGGAAGGGAAAAGCACCGGCTTCTCAGAAAGAAAAGAAAGAGCATGAGAAGCGCGCTGTCGTGGAGTTTCGACATGAAGGAGGTCCGAAAGTTTTACCAAAAGGTAAAACAAGTATAGGGAAGATACAGACTTCGGACCGAAGCCTACAGGGACGAAAATGGTAGTAGTAGAATCGCAGTCGATGCTGAGAATTTGGAAAAATCATTTCTGTAGACTGTTGAACGGCGATGACCACACAAATTCCACTCTCAGGCAGAATGTTTCACTCAATTTGGACGATTATGAACACGAATTCCGTCCCCCCGACTTAGACAAAGTCAAGACAGCGATATCCAGACTGAAGTCGAACAAAGCTGCTGGAGCGGACGGATTGGCCGCGGAACTGTTTAAGGCAGCTGGAGCTGACCTGGTTGGGCGCATGCACCAGCTCATCCGTAAGATATGGTCGGAGGAAAGCATGCCCGATGAGTGGAATCTCAGCGTCGTTTGTCCGGTCCACAATAAAGGAGACCCCTTTGACTGCGCCAACTATCGGAGGAAAAGTCTCCTTAACATCGCGTACAAGATAATCTCTGCCGTTTTGTGTGAACGCCTGAAACCCTTTGTCAACAACCTGATAGGTCCTTCTCAGTGCGGTTTTAGGTTCAGGAAAGTATATACACTTCGGCAGATCCTGGGAAGGACTCAAGAGATGCAGATCGACACCCACCACCTATTTGTCGACTTTTTGGCCGCATATGACAGCGTGCATAGAGACGAGCTATGCAGCGCCATGTCTAGTTTCGACTAGACAACTGCTTGCTTACGCGGACGACATTGACGTGATTGGACGAACAATGAGGCGTTTACTGACATTGAAGCGGAAGCAGCTAAAATGGGTCTAGCGATAAACCAGGGCAAAACAAAGTACATGCTGTCATCACGGAAGGACGCACAACATCGACGTCTCAGACAGAGCGTCATATTGGGCAGCAGAAACTTTGAAGTAGTCAAAGACTTTGTGTACCTAGGCTCTGGAGTAAATAGGGACAACAACATCAGTACCGAGATCAAGCGCAGAATTACTCTTGCTAATCGCTTCTTCTTTGGGCTCAAGAGGCAATTGAGTAACAGAGTCATATCTCGAAACACCAAAGTGACCTTGTATAAGACCCTGATCATCCCAGTCCTGCTCTATGGCGCAGAGACATGGACGCTATTGAAAGCGGATGAAGAAGCTCTTGGTTGTTTTGAGAGAAAAGTTCTGCGTACGATCTTTGGTCCTGCTTGCGTTGATAGCGTTTGGAGGAGAAGGTTCAACCACGAACTGTACGGGCGGCATGCACCTAGTTAAGCGCCTTCGAATCCAACGCTTAAGATGGCGAGGTCATGTAGAGCGGATGGACACCACAGCTCCGGCCCGAAGAGTCTTCGACACCGAGCTATTGGGACGGCGCAACAGAGGACGTCCTCGCACTAGATGGCGCACAAAAGTGGAAAAGGACCCCAACCAACTTGGTGTGCGCAGCTGGTGAAAGATCGTGCTGGCTGGAGAGGCATGTTGGTTGAGGCCCAGGTCCGTCCCGGACTGTAGGGCCAATTAAAGAAGAAGGTGGACCGTCAAGGCTTGCACGCCGTCCCGGAAAATGTTCAGAGTATGATTAGGATTCTTGCACCGAAAAATGTTAGGGAAGTTAGGAGCTTTTTAGGTACGGTATCGTGGTATAAGAGGTTTATATAAAATTGTGCGACCTTGGTCAAACCGCTGACCAACTTGCTCAAAAAGAGCACTACATTTTTGTGGAATGGTGAGTGCGAGGGGAGCTTCCGCATGGCAAAGGAGTGCCTGGTGACTGCCCCAAACCTCACCTGACTGGATTTTCAGCGGCCATTTGTCGTACAAACGGACGCTTCGGATTATGGTGTAGGAGCAGTGCTCAGTCAGGGTTTTGAGGACGGCGAGAAATTAATTTGTTATTTGAGCAGGTCGCTAAATAGGTGTAAAAGGAACTATTCCACGACGGAGAAGGAGTGCTTGGATGTACTATGGGTGGTTGAGAAGTTGCGACCATATATCGAAGGTGTTCGATTTACGGTCGTGACGGCTCACTATTCCCTGGTATGGCTGAACAATCTGAAGGACCTTGTGGCAGGTTAGCGAGGTGGGCGGTTAAGCTGCAACAGTTCGATTTCGAGATCGTTCATAGAAAGGGGAATGCACACGTTGTTCCGGATTTGCTCTCCAGGGCCGTTGAGTGACGTCTGGAATCGAAGAGGAAGTAGTTTCGGACACTTGGGCACAAAAGATGATCAAAAAAGTTGCAGCGAACCCCTTCTCTTATCCATCGTGGAAGGTAGAGTTAGGGAATATTCTTAAATTTGTTAGGGCCAAACATATTGTTTTACGTGACCAGGGCTTAGAATGGAAGATATACTTAAATAATGTCACAACAACCAACTTTCAGGTCACATGGGGGTTAGGAAAACATTAACTAGACTAGGAACCCGGTATTATTGGCCGAAAATGAGGGCCGATATTACCAGGTATGTTAGGAATTGTAGGGTATGTCAGGCTGTGAAACCGGTGAACACCAAACCGGCTAGTTGGATGGTTCAGAGGAGAGGAGTGGTAGAACCGTGGCAGATGATCTGCGTCAATCTGGTCGGACCGCTACCGAGGTCTACCAGTGGTTACACCTATATACTGACCATACTGGATTACTTTACGAAGTTTCTACTACTGTTCACATTAAGGAACGCGACCGCGAAGTCGGTAACCAAACAGCTCGAAAACAGGGTCTTCCTCTTGTTCGCTGTACCGGCGACAATCGTTTGCGACAACGGGCCCCAGTTTCGATGGGTAGAACTCAAGAAGCTGTGCCAGGGGTATGGCACTAGTATTCGTTTTACCGCGCATTACCACCCGCAAGCCAATCCCGCTGAGCGGATAAACCAAATTATAAAAACAAAGTTGCGCGCGTACGTGTCAGAGAACCACCCAAGTGAAAGTGGTGTGTTGCATTCGTACCGCGCAACACAACGTCACCCCCTACTACGCGAATTTCGGGCGACGATTTCGGATGACGCGAGCGTGATTCAACCGGGAATGGCGGAAATGAGCAAAAGTTTCCAAGAGCTGAAGGTTTATATAGGGATGAAGTTGGCTGTAGCAATACAGAAATCGTCTAACCTGCACAACCTAAGGCGAAGGGATGTCCAGTACCTACCAAAACGAGTTGGTATGGCAACGAAATATGGTGCTGTCGGACGCAGCACCGAAATATGTCGGGCCGTTCGCGATGCGGTAAAGGGTATCCCCGTGGACGTACATCCTCGAAGACGAGAGCGGGAAAGAGAACGACGAAGAAATCCTACTGCAGGAGGAAAGGGTGGGGTTTGAATGAGCCACCCATAATAGAATAACATAAAATACGCAACATAACATAATACAAACCTACATAAATAACTTAAAACCACCGTTTGAACGTGTGAATTGGGGAGGGGAGAGAGTGGCATCGAGGGAGGCTGCCAGTGCATTCGATGTGATTCCCTTTATACTGGGAGCCGATACGGAACAGCTGATCGACGGAGCGGCACACCCCCCAGTGTACAAAAACACACCGCTCCACAAGAGACTGGACAGCGGAAGGGTTACCGGGATTGAGGGGAAAATGCACCAGTATGCAAATACACCGACGAGTAAACCCGCACCCGCTCCACAAGAACTCTCCAGCGGGATGGGTTACTGCGATCAAGGGGTATGCAGCTGTGTGCGAGTGCAAATGACCAATAGGAGAGCAAGTACCAAATGCAGAACAAAGGCTGGAGGGGGGCTAAAACCACCCGTCGGCTTGCGACACAAAGGTCGCTTCGCGGTTTTATTTGGTCCGTAATTTCGATACCAAGCCGGTACCACGCGAATAGTGTTGGCGGAGTATTCGGGTCCATCTGTGTGGGTACAGTTGGCCACCGAGCCCAAGCACTTTGCTGGGTGAAAATCGCTCGTAAGAGTAGACGTGTGGGCGGAGGTTCCTAGAACCCAATGCCAATATCGGTTTTCCCCTAAATTTTAGGGCGAAGTAGATATATATATCGGGCGAGGTATATATATATATAATATATATTTCATTTGGGTTTCGTCGTTCCCGACGAAAGACGACGTGGCACCCACTTCCTTCGGGAAGAGCGGAAGCTTGTTACAGTTGATTGGTGGAACCCACCCCAGCTGAGTCGGCCGGCAGGGAGGTATACTTAGGACCACCCATTGTCGCGCGGGGCGTGGCAAAGATTGTACCGAGAATTTGATGTCAGAAAAAAATTTAGACAAGGCGACGCACTGTCATGCGACTTTTTTAATATTATTCTCGAGAAGATCGTACGGAACTCAAATGTCAACACCAGAGGCACGATCTTCCACAAATCTGTGCAACTGCTCGTATGTGTCGATGACATTGACATTATCGGAAGAACACAGCGGGCTGTCAGTTTGGCGTTTGTGAGCATCGAGAAGGAAGCGGCCAAGATGGGGCTTGCGGCTAATGAGTGTAAGACGAACTATATGCTGTCTTCAAAAAATGTCCACCAACACCGACTTCCTGGACAAAACGTCACTATAGACAGCTATAACTTCGAGGTAGTGAAAGAATTTGTCTACCTAGGCTCCGAAGTAAATACAAACAACGATACTACTGCGGCGATAAAACGCAGGATCACGTTGGCCAACCGCTGCATTTTCGCACTCGGTAAGCCACTGAGGAATTAAGCCATCTCTTGATGAACCAAGATATCTCTATATAAGAGCCATGATAGTCCCAGTCCTGCTGAATGGCGCAGAAGCATGCACACTAACTAAAGCGGACGAGGATATTCTTGGGCGCTTCGAGAGAAGAGTCCTCCGAATTATCTTCGGTAACGTATGTACGGATGTTTTTTTTTTTTTTTAAATAATTTGCGCGTGCTCAAGGGGCTATTAATACCCTTAATTGTCCGGGGTCAAGACACAGCACGGGCCGAAGGTATAGAGGGAGAGAGAGAGAGCAGGTACCTGTGCACATTGGTCTTAAACATCTGCGGGTTGTAATCTATGGGGAATATTGAGCTGGGAAGAGCATTCCATATTCGTGTGGTGCGGCTAAAAAGCGAGTCTCTAAATTTCACTGTGCGTCCGAAAGTAGGCTTAAGGGTAAACTGATGTGCATTCCTGGCGTGACGTGTATTGCGGGTGAATTCAAGGAGAGGAGGAAGGCAGTTGGCTAGCTCACTTGAGCATCGTTTGTTAAAATAACGATAAAACACAGACAAAGAAGACACAGTACGTCGATGTTCAAGCGAGTCTAATGAACCCGCGATATCGTTGTCTCCTATAAGCTTTATCGCTCGCTTTTGGATTCTATCTAGTAGGTGCAGGGTGGTCTTGGGGCACCAGACCAGATATGAGCGTTATACTCAAGCTTAGGGCGAATATACGCCTTATAGATTAAAGCCAAATCAGAGGGGGTGAAGTATTTCTTGCGTCGATTAAGGAAACCTAAACATTTCGCAGCATTTTTGGCGACCTCGAATATATGATCGTTCGAACTAAGTGTTGTGTTGATGCACATACCAAGGACGGAAAGTTTTCCGGTTTCGTCGATACAAGCGCCATTCATGGATAATGGCTGATTATCAGGGGTTCGCTTTAGAGACAGCAGACAGCATTGAGTTTTGGAGGCATTGAATTCCACTCTGTTGTTCTTACCCCAGTTAATTATGCTGTCCAGATCAGAATTCAATGTGCTTGACATACGCTGCCGTTCTAATATTACGTCCGAAGGGCAGGGTCGTGAATATTGGAACGAATATGAAAAGCTGAGGGTGCTGTCATCAGCGAAGGAGTGGATTGGAGTAGAAGTGGCAGACAGGAGATCATTTATAAAAATGAGAAAGAGTGTCGGAGACAGAACAAAGCCTTGGGGGACACCAGCATTTATTTTGTGGATATCAGACTTGAACCCATCCAAAACAACTTGGATTGAACGGTTCGAAAGGTAGTTTCTAATCCATAGAAGCAGAGATTCATCAACACCATAAGCACGCATTTTCGACAAAAGAGCTTGATGCCAAACTCTGTCAAATGCTTTAGAAATATCAAGCGCAACTATCTTGCTTTCGCCTGCATTGTGCAAAGATTGGTTCCACTTTTCGGTGAGATAAGCTATCAAATCACCAGTGGACCTGTTGCTGCGGAAGCCATACTGTCGGTGTCGCTTCCGTGATTCAAGATATTTCAAAAGCTGACGATTTATCAGCGTTTCCATGACCTTAGAAAGAAGGGACGTAAGTGCTATGGGTCGGTACGAGGTGGGTGACGAAGATTCGTCCTTTTTAGGGACGGGCTGGACAAATGCTGTTTTCCATCTACTCGGAAAGAGACCTGAAGAGTAGGATAGATGAAAAAACTTAGGCAGTGGTTTTGCCAGCGAAGAAGAACACCTCTTCAGAAGTATTGGGGGAATACCATCTGGGCCAGCGGATTTGTGCACGTGGAGATCTTTAAGTACTCTTGCAACTGTACGAGTGCGGAAGTGAATTTGTCCCATGGTAAAACCAACGCTCTCGAGTACAGGTGGGGACAAGTTACAATCTGGCAGTGTTGAGCTGGCTGCAAAATGCGCCGCAAGCAGATTGGCTTTGTCCAAAGAGCTGACAGCTTGGATGTCATTGTAAATGAGCGTGGGAATTGAGGACGAGGCGGAATTCTTTATGTTTTTCACAAATGACCAAAAGTTGTTGCTACCCTTGGGACATTGTAGCACTTTTTGCCTCAACTTTTGTTCACATTATTGCGTTGCAGTCATTTCTGGCCCGTTTAAACTTATTCCGGTTTTCCTCAGTAGGGTTGGCTTTGTATAACCGGAAATTCAACTCTCTTATTCTGATAGCCTCTTTGCAGCTCGAGTCATACCATGCATATGGTCTGGGTTTGATACACTTCACTCTATGCGGAATGAAGGATCTCATACCCAGCTGAAGAATGTTTGTGATCATATCAGCAACGGCATAAACGTCACTATCGAGGAAGTATAGTGACCAGTTAAAATTCCTAAAGAAGTTGTTGAGTCCGCTCCAATTGGCTTTCTCGTATACCCATACTGTTCTTTTCGGAATTTGTTCTCTAACTGTTTGTGGCGAAAACGAGAAATTAGCTGATACGACACAGTGGTCTGACGAGCCTAGAGGCGACGATATGTCAACAGAATATTTATCAGGATGAGAGGTGAGAAACAGGTCCAGTGTGTTGGCGGAATGATCTGCAATGTCAGGTATTCCTGTGGGCTCATTTAAAAGCTGGGTCGGATTGTTTACCTCAGCAAAGATTTCAACGTGCCTTCCTTCGGGTGTTCTCTGGCCTGAATGTCGAAGCCAATTAGAATTGTGTACATTGAAATCGCCCGCAATGGCAATTTCAGTGTGAGGATATAGGGAAACAATTCTTGAGATGGAATCGGATAGCGCATCAAATTCGTTAAAAGTTGAATTGCTATCCAAGTTTGGACTTCTATAAATAAAGCAGTAGTGGATTAAATGCTTACGAACAAGGAAACTTAACCACAGAAAATTGAATTCCGGATTGGAACAGGGGCCGTATTGTGGTTGAAGTTGGTAAGCTACATCACTACGCACGTAGATGGTGAGACCGCGGTGTAAAAAGAAGAGCGGCATTAAGCTAAATCCGCTACGTCAGATGCTACGCACTCTCAGTCGCATCAACCCGCCTGATAAAATCAAACGGGAGTTGCGACCGAGAATGCGCTGCAGTGGCTTGTGATGGAAAGGGGCGAGAGGGAGCGGACCGGACGCACTCGACACCGAGACACTTCACTGCACTGCACACTTGAATCGTGTGGTGGACACTTGAAACCTGGTGTTTGGATGAGGAGACTGAACGACGAGCTGTACGGGCTGTACAGCGACATCGACCTGATAAAACGAGTTCGAATCTCTCGTCTCAGATGGCTAGGTCATGTCGAGCGAATGCACACCAATGCTCCGGCCCGGAAAGTCTTCGACTCCAACCCCGAGGGACAACGCGGTAAAGGAAGACCACGCCTACGGTGGTCAATAAAAATATCGATCAAGCACACTAACTTTGAGAACTTTAGCAGCGGAAATTGCAGAATACAGACATGCACTCATATGTGCACTTCTCCTACACCCCACTGTATGAATGTGGATACACCTCTTTGAAATTTTGCTTTTTTGACATTGCTTGCATTAAAAAAAATATTAAAATACGTTTTTTTTTCACACATAATCAACAGGTATGAACCCGGGCGCAGATATCTTAGTGAATGTCGTTATAATCAAAACGAGGGATACGTTATTTTCTCGGCAATGGGATCGTTTTTCATTCCAATGGCAGTGATGGTCTATGTATACGGAAGAATTTCCTGTGTGGTGGCATCGCGACACGACAACATGACGGATATTAATATCCATAAGACGGTAAATGAAGGAAAACGAATTTACCTTCCAGAGAAAAATATTTGTTAATACATATCTGGTCTTGTTTGTTTATCTTAAATTATATCACTTGCGTTTTGCTTCCAGAATTTTAAGAGGTATACAAGCACTCAAACTGAGGAAGATATAGATGGGAATCTTTCTGAACAAAGTCCCAGTCAAAAAAGGCAATTAGCTGCGCGTACATTATCCAATCAGACAATTGCGAAAGAACTTAACGAAGTTGCTGGATTAGATAAAAGTGATATGATCACCAAAAGTGGGTCTTACGAGCTTGCAGCATCCACATTATGTACACCATCTATCAAGAGACAATCATCTGTAACTTCAAAAACATCCACATCGACTGATCATCATTATGATCTAAGTGGGCTTCAACGTCATTGCATACGCCACAACATAAGTACAACACCATACATAAACGATACTTATATTACGCGGAACACAAGAGTACACCATCAGAAATCTTTATCAAATAGAATTAGTTTACTTAAAAAAGAAAATAAAACTACGCAGACTTTGAGTATTGTCGTGGGTGGTTTTATTGCCTGTTGGCTGCCGTTTTTTATTTACTACCTTATAACACCATTCCTAAGTGAACATCAAGTCAGTCGAAATCTTGCAAAAGTACTCACATGGCTGGGATGGTTTAATAGTGCTATAAATCCGTTCATATACGCATTTTACAGTGTGGACTTTCGGGCTGCATTTTGGCGTCTAACTTTAAAACGACTTTTCCGCGCTTCATTGAAGGCTCGGAATCCGCCTACGACAATGTCTATTAGACGATAGTTGGAGTGTCCTGTTTATTGTGATTTGTTCTATATATATATAATATATTATTGAGATTTATAATAATGTTAATGGATATAAATTTCATTGATGTATTTAAATTATGCTTCGTCGTTTTAGACCAATATACTCTGTAATTACAAACTCGTGTAGAGCTATTTATTTTAATTTAGTTTGAAATTAAGATTTTCATGAAAGGAACAAATAAATGTAGAGAAACACATAGAATTTGAAGCGTGGTCTGTTATTTATTTATAATTTAAACGTAACTAGCACTAAATGCGAATGAGAATATGATGGGTATAATATTATTTCATGATGTAATAGGTAAGTGAGTAAAATCATCCGCTGTGTTTTTCTTGCATCATTATAAAAACTTAATCGTGGCGACGTCTGTATACAATTCCTAATAATTGTGTTTATTATTCGTTTTTGTTTGTTCAATCTAGGCGGCGGGGCCTATGCTCACAGGACAAAGTTGTTGATCGCTTTCAAATTGGCAGGACATCTGCAAAGATCCCCAATCAGTAGGCACAGCCTCCACGACACGACAACAGACAAGGGCTTCCGACTGACTTTGCGACAGATCATAATATGGTCATAAGTACCACAAGTTTCCCTCGCGAGAAATGATTTGGATGATTAAACAACCAATAAAATGTACCATATGCTCACTGACGGAAGACACGCGTCAAATATCCTGGATGTGCGAATATCCAGGGCGGCAACCGTCGGCTCTTAAAATTTGCCGCTCGTTGGCTTACCATGAGAGCTCTTCAAAGCTTGTGGAAATGTTCTGGACGAAAGCATGACCGACGACTGGAATATCAGCTCCATAAGCGCCATCCAAAAAAAGGCGACTCTACCTGTTTTAACAACTATACCGTACAGTGTGAACGTCTAAAGCCGTTTTGCACTGCACTAATCGGCACATACAGTGGTGGCCCGTGGCGTTGTGGGTATGTGCGTCGACCCCAACCTCGACGTCGTTGGTTCGATTCCAGCTTTGAGCGACAGAAATAATTTTCACGGCCCCACCTCTTTCGAGTCACTGACAATGCTCAAAGAGTATTTCCTGTCTAGAAAAAGCTTCTGTAGGTCCCTTCCACTCGTGTGAGAACTATAGCACGCACAACACGAGTGGTTGCTGGGCCCTGGCCCACTACGGGCTGTAGCGCCACCCATATTATATTATATTAATCGGCACATACCAGTGCGGCTCGGCAAATCGAACAAAGACTAAATCTTCACACTAAGGCAAATCCTGGAGAAGACCAGCGAGTTACAAATCGATACCCACTTCTTTTTATTGATTTCAAAGTCGCATACGACAGCATTTACCGCAAATTGATCCGGTTGTGTAACACACACGCGATGCACCGTGCAGTTCGGCTCGAGGACCTCTGAGCCGTTTGAAACCTGCACCGGAGAGGATTCCGCGCCAGGAAAAAGTCAACACGAGGGCGCTATCTTCTGCAACTCAGTCCAACTATTGGGATACGTTGATAAAACAAGGAACTTAATTTTGTCGTTATAACCAAAAATGACGACATTCAAGGGACTGAATTTTGTCGTTATAACCGGTTGTGTACTGTAATATAAATAATAAAGTAACAACAACGAAAATAAGAGTATGAAATCACCGCCCATTCAGAACTAGTCAATACAGGCGAATATCAAAAATATTAGAGTTTGAATATGGCACTGTAGAATTCAGTGAAGATAGTCCCTGCTGTGCCACACATACCATCTAAGCACTTCCGGGGCCTATTTTGTATCGCTTTTGGATCAGATTAAGTTGGAATGCTATTAATGTTTTTACTAATTCTCGAGAATTGAGTTGTCAAATTAAAATGAACAAGAACTCAGATTGTGAGTCAGTTGCAAATCATTTTAGTTTAATTTATTTTATTAACATTAAAAAAATATGAAATATTATTTCTAGAAAGCAAAAGAAATAATATCAGTTATTATTAAAATGAGCAGCGTAGCTCTGTGGTTTGAAGATAAGGAGAACGAAGCACAAAAATTATGGAATTAAGTGATAGTAGTTAAGTTAGTCTTTAATTTGAAATGTATGTGGTGCTCTCAAGCCAACACCATAATTTACTTGTAACTTTGTAAGAACTTTCGGCTGTCGAAGGAAGCCTTTTTGTATTAAGTGGAGAAAATAAACCTTAGTTTACCGATTGTTGGAAGATAAACAGCATTAGCGCCAATTTCAAAACTAGCAGCAACACACTGAAGCTATTAGCGCAAGGGGGCTTTAAGTCCCAGATAATTTAAGCCCATCGAGAAGGCTTTCGATAGCTTGAATCGCAATGCTATCTGGTCGGCCTTGAACCGGAGACGCATTCCGGAAAAATAGCTGTTATAAAGGCTACATATGAAGGAAGTAAGTGTCACGTCTTGCACAATGGTAAGTTGTGAGAGGAATTCGAGGTGGAGTTCGTCAAGGGTTCATACTGTCACCACTATTGTTCCTGGTGGTTATCAGCGATGTAGTCCGTGCAGCATTTTTGGACGAAAATTAAGGCATTCCATGGACCATGACATCTTACCTTAAACACCTTGACTACGCTGACGATGTTTATCTCATTTCGCATCGTATAATTTATCTTCATTTGATGGCCCATAATATAGAAGCAGAGGCAAACGAAGTGGGGATCGAAATAAATACGACAAAAACTAAAGCCCTTAGTAATTCTGACAACCGGAACATTGCGATCTGGAAAAGCAATGTCATCAGCTTAAGAACCAAGCTGCGACTGCTCCGCTCCAACGTAGAGTCGGTGTTGCTCTATGGATGCAGTACCTGGAAAGTAGACGCCATTACCACACGAAAGCTGCAATCTTTCGTAAACAGATCTTTAAAAAAACAGTTTAGGATTTTTTGTCCGAACCGTATCTCTAACGAACAATTGTACCTGAGAACGGGCCAGGAACCTATAAACATCATAATACGAAGGAGAAAGTGGCAGTAGGGTGTGTCCACCCTACGGCACGAAGACAATATATATTTAATAAATAAATGAATAAATAAATACATGTAAAGAACAATAAATACTAACATTATAAAAGTTTAACAAATAAATCGTGTAGTTTACAAAGTATAAACATGTAATAATATTTATTCATTTTGAGGAGTACAATTTGTTAGTTCATTGACTAGTGGATTGTCAGCAAAAACATGAGTAATTTAACTTATCTGTCAGTTTCAATATTCTTTTATAGACCAGCTCAACACATGCTCTTCTGTGGAGTCTTAAGGTGGATTAATCCCGAGGTAAGTCCAACATCATTTTTAAAAAAATTAGTTTTGGGCTATTTAAGAGAGCACGGGCCTGCGTATACAGAGCAAAGTTATTGATTGTTCTCAAATAGGCGAGAAGGCTAAATTCGCCAACATAAGTCTCATATGTGCGGAAGTTATGTCAGTGCTAACGACCGCATGAACACCAGTCAGCAGTGCACCGGATGTCCAAGGACCTGATTTAAGTTCAGCAATAATGCTTAATTTAGCGTCTCCGGCGAAAATCGCCGAAGGAAATCTAGATGAAAGAAATCGAGATGAATCCTCCACCAGTAACCACAACCAAATCCAGCACCAAAATACCAAATACCTGCTGCAGAACTAATTAAAGAAGCAGCTAGAATAAGGGAGTTCCACGGAAAGGATGGCTATGAACTTACATCGTTCATACGGGAAGTGGAACTGTTCTTACCACTATTCCAAGGAGATCAAGGCCATCTTATAGTCAAATTCAGGTTAGACAAAACTTTAATGGAAACTCGGAGCAGCTTAGAAATATTAATAATCAGAATTTTAATGGAAATGAGAGTACAGAAATAACTTTTATAAGAATTCATCACAATTGAGTAATTGAAATAGAGTAGTGCATATGGAAGTTGGAAGTTTTCAGTTACCCCCTCCAGTACATACTTACCGATAGTAGAATTAACAATAGGAAACCGTAAGCTCAAATGCCTTATAGATACTGGTTTGACGACAACGTTACTAGACAAAAATAAGCTAACACAATACAAAAGATTAGAACGGTCAAACAATAGTTAATTCAGAAATAATAACAGGCTTTTAGAATTTAATGAAAAGAAATGGATGAGCAATAGTTAACTTAGATGAAGAAATTTTGGAAGTTTATAACTCATGTCCTCATATGGAAAACGAAATCCATTTACTAGAATATTCCCATGCAGATGTATTTAAGATTCTTCAACGTACAGACATGAATATCGAAGAAAAAGAAAAATTTGAATGCATTTAAAAAATAGTAGTGATTTGTTTTTCCAAGCAGGTCAAACAACTCTTTACTTAGCCAAAGGCTCTGGATACACAATCTCAAAAAATTTGCCAGAGAAACGGAATATTTAGGTCATATTTTGACCACTGAGGGAGTCAAACCTAATACGAGTTAGATTAATAGCATTCAGAAACTTAAACTTCAAGAAACCTCGAAACAAATCAAATCTTTTTTAGGCTTAACGGGATATTACCGTAAGTTCATAAAAGATTATTCGAAAATTGCACATGGAATAAATAAGTATCTAAAAAAGAATAAGCTAAAATCAATAAGAACGATTCGAATTACATTGATGCCTTTGAGAAACTAAAAAAGACTTTTAACCGAAACACCAGTTCTCAGGTACCCAGATTTTAACAAATAGTTTAAGTTAGTTACCGATGCTAGTGATTACGCTTTAGGTGCTGTTTTGTCTCAAGACGAACACCCAATCGGTTATACTAGCAGAACTTTAAATACTCATGAAAGCAATTACTCACCGATAGAGAAAGAGTTATTAGGAATCGTTTGGGCGTAAATTACTTTTGGCTGTATATTTACGGAAGGAAGTTTGATTTAATGACAGAAAATCAACCCCTTAAATGGTTGCAAACCAGGCATAAAAAGAAGGATATAAATCCTCCCTTACAAGGTTGGTTTCTGAAGACAAGGATAATAAAGCAGCAGACTTTTTAAGTAGAATGAACCCAGACACAGGTGGAATTAATTTGACGGAGACGGTTACCCGAACCAAAGAGAAGGTGTTTGAAATTGATCAAATGAGCTTGGATAACACAATCCACACTCAAGAGGAGGAACAAGCTGATCATTTTCCAATATTAGATACTGTAGTTAACAGGCTCTTTACATAAATAAATTTAAAAAATAATAAGAGTAAGGAATCTAACGCATTTGAAAAAAGAAAATATACATTAGTATATAGTAGTATATATTTAGAAAGTTTTTAGAAAAGGTAGGTAGGTCAAGTAGGTGTATGTTCTGAGCTTACGGAACACGAGTACAATTTGGTTCAGTTGAAACTAATAGAGCTATTTGACAAAAGTATTAAATTCGTAAAATGCTCCTATATTGCTATAGATATAACAGACGAAGATGAAGCCTTAAAACAAATTCATAAATACCGTAGATGCGAAACTATGCATGCAGGTATAAATGAGAATTATGAAGGTCTTAAGAAATACATATACATAAAAAACTTGAAACTGTTAATAGAAAAGTATATAAATAACTGTGATGTATTCAATCGTTCTAAATACGACAGAAAACCAATCAAACCTAAATACTATATCACCAAAACTCCGCATAATGTAAATGAAATCATACACATAGAAACCTACACTAACTCAAAACACAATTTTACTACTTTCATTATATTTATACTCGTACTATGTATATATTACTATACGCTTTCTAAACACGCAATAGCATTTCATTTGAAAAACAAAAATAACTTAACACTTATTGAAAAGATGAGATTATTTATTTCAATTAGAGGCAAACCTACAAAGTGCATAACGAATAATGAATTCAACACTACAAATATAAAATATTTTTTCAGACAGGAAGGAATAGACGTACACGATTCAAAACTAAGCAGTCACACCGAAATTGCGATGTAGAGAGACTTCACCACACAATTAGTGAGAAATTTGGAGTATTTGAAGCTATAAAATCATCTTACAGTGCAAGAAAAGTTGTATAAATGCAAAGCATTTTACAAACCCATACATTCTGTAAGTTAATGAAGGCCAATAGATGTTTTAGATGGAAATGTCGATATACAAAGATTAAAGATTAGAAACTTAATCACGGAAAATAAGATCAAATTAATTGAAAAGGCAAGTAGGAATAGGGAATATTTTACTAAAAGAGGACCAGAAGGTTATGTTAAATATTACCGGGCATTGAGGCATAAAAATCAACTTAGGTATATGAAGTTAAACTTAGAAAATATTCATACTATAAATATTAAACGTCTGACCAAATTCACAAGTCAACTGGATATTGATAATATGGCATCAGGAATTAATGCAACTTTAATGATAGAAAAAATTAGTAGTAGCTCCGGTTTTGTTGAAGTAAACATTGGAGATACTCAAATAATAAAGACTTACGACATCATACTACATATTGATGTCAGCAGAAATTCAGCAAATACTTATAAAATTAGAACATAATTTAATGAAAATAAATAATGAAGACGGAAGAGATGTTCTTATCAACGAACTAAAATCTCTTACCCATATATAAGGTACATACAATAATACCGCATAGAATGAAAATAAATAATGAAGACGCAAGAAGAGTTCTTATCAACGAACTAAAATCTCTTACCTTTGTATAAGGTACATACAATAATACCGCATAGACATTCAAGAGGACTTATTAATATAGCAGGAACATGAATGAAATGGTTATATGGTACCATGGATGACGACGACATACAAAATATTGAGGAACATTTACGAATTATGGACACAAAAAACCATCAAGTTTTTTTAACGACCATTTTAATTGTAGTTTTGTAAGGCTTAAACAGATAATTGAAAATGATAGGACTGATATTTTATAACAGGTCGACAATGTTAAAAACGATAACATATAGTTTATTAATAAAATTAGATATTTAGAATTATTATCACAAATTAGAACAATGTAGCTTCAAGTAGGCTAGGAATAATGGCAAATAACATATTAAATAAGAATGAGATATTAAGATACGATATTAATTTTGAAAAATTAAAGAACGTTAAACTTGTACGGCCAAATATAAAAGTAATAAAATCATCTTTGCAATTAAAATACCTAAGGAGATTATAGTATCAAAAAAATACCTTATCATTGGCCTCAGTAATGAAAATTATGAAAAAATAGTTTTATAAGACGAAGAAATTGTAAAAATTAATAAAACCATATGCACTCTCAATAGAAACACTGATTTAAAGAATTTAAAGAAATCCCACTAAATTATATATAAATTGAAAAAGGTTAATTATCACTAATTAATTATAAAAATATTAGTTTAAATAGTTCTTGTGATGAGAGAATTGTTCGATTAAATGGAAACTATTTATTAAATTATAATGATTGTGAATTAAAAATTGGAAACCAATCATTTAGCAACAGAAAAGAAATGTTTGAACAAAAATTCGTAATACCTAATGAAATCGAACTCGTTCAAATTAAGGATCAACTCACTTTAGACGAAATTGTACTAAACCAAATAGAAAATATAAAGCATATGAATGAATTAAAGTATGAGAGAAAAAATCATTTAGTATTCAAGCTTATCTCCATTTTATATCAATTGGATAATTGTTTCACCCTTTGGTGAACCACGCGAGAAAAGGAAAACTGAATGAAACCACATTAGAAAAAGAAAACTGAATGAAACAACATTTAATATTTAACCGATGTTTATTTTTCTGTTGCCCAAAGTACACTGGCTGTTTTTCCTTTTATGCCACATACCTAAGTAACAATGAATATAAAAAAAAATGCTGACAATTAATTTCCGCTTCCAGTCGATAGCGATTTTCGCCGAAGACGCTGATTTAACCATTTTTGCTGAACTTAAATCAGGTCCTTGGACATCCGGTGCACTGCTGACTGGTGTTGATACGGTTGTTGGCACTGACATAACTCGCACTTCTCATTCTCTTTCTTTTTCCTTCTGAGAAGCCAGTTTTCTTCCCTTCTCTTCTGTTCGTAGAGCTCATGAACAGCCCTCGTTGTTCGATGTAGCGTTGCGTCGTAGGCCTCTCGCTTGGCTGCATGTGCCTACCTGCACTCGCCATCGAACAATGGGTTCCTTCTGGGTGGTATCGTAAAACCGAGCACATCAGTTTCAGCTTCTTTGATGGCTTCTTGACAAGGCGTCCAAATAAGCTCCTCTTTCTGCTGCAATCACCGGCCCATTCCATCGCACTTCTCGGATGGCGGTGATATCTTCTTTATAGCAGTCAATTGCCTCCGTTCATCAACTGCACGTTGTCTGTTAAGGGATCTCACATTCCACGTGTAGAAGTTGTTGTTGTTGACTGGTTTAATCCTGGACCGCTTTCAAGTCCTTCTCCAATCTGAACTTTAACTTGAGTAGTTCTTCTTTTTAACATGCATGCTAGTATGATTAGGGTTATGAGTATTATCACAGCAACACTGTAGACGGCAAAGATATGTACGATTCCTTGCATTTCAATTTTCTTGATTTGCATTGTGTTGTTGATGTGTAATTCCTTCATCATTTCTAGAGATAGTAGTTCTTCTACTACCATTTCACGAGGCTGTAGTTGCATGATGGCTGGTACAGGTTTAACAGATGAAGTTTGTTGGGACCTGAAGTGATGTCAGTTTATTACCAACGAAGTATTTCTATATTTCACTAGGTAAGTTCCATTAAAGTTGTGTGACTCTCCATCAATTACGATAGCGCCTTCAAACCGATTCAGTAAAATGATGCCTGGTTAAATTTCATCCGCAGCTTGTACGTGTTGGCTAATCGTAAACACACATGTCGAATTACGGCCTTTTAAAATGTTAGGAATACATGTTGAATTACTTATATCTATTAGGTTATTTTCGTTGTATATTGAAATTGAATTGTATTTTATTATATATTATATTTTATTGGAATTGTTACTTAACCTATAATACTTTTCTTTACACACTAGTACATAATTATTGGCATTACCGGAAATCTTTTTGATTTTGTTATTTTGGCTATTTTCAATAGGTTTTATAAGAAATCTTTCGCAGTTTACATCTTTTTTCAATGGAATGCTGAAAGTATAATATAATATTGAGCCATTTGTAAAAGTCTTCACTTGAGAGAAATCCAAAGCTTCTTCTATATTAGTGTATGGTACTTTATTTTTACTTAGAGCATTAACAATAGTTTCAACTTTTTCCTTTGATAAAATTATAGAATTAAGAATGCCAGCTTTTGCCCAATGATTTGCATGTTTTATATTTATCAATTCCTTAATTCCTTAAATCCTTACTTAATCTTATTCGGTATTTAAAGCTTAGTACTAAGTCCTCTGATACAATGCTAGTTTTTTTGTACTGAATTTATAATTTTTTTGGTTACAGACGTAAGATTCTTAACCTTTTCATTATACATTTTATTAATTTTATTTATATAAATAAAATTATAAAAACAGGGGATCTTTTACTCTTCGTTGGTTTTAGATAGTTAAATAATGTTTTTATATTTTCAATTTCAAATTTTAATAATGGATACAATACGTGGTTTTCCTTAACGACTTCTTGCATAACTCTCTCAGAATTTTTTACAAACATTTGATATTGGTGTTCAAAGTTCAAAGTATCCCTCCTGCAGTTTGGAAATTCCTGCAGCAATGGTAATATATATAATAATAATATGGGTGGCGCTACAGCCCATAGAGGGCCAGGGCCTAGCTTCTCAGCAACCACTCGTGTTGTGCGTGCTATTGTTCTCACACGAGTGGAAGGGACCTACAATTTTATGCCGAATCCGGGGCCGAATCCAAGGCCAGATTTGAGAAGCTTTTTCTAGACAGGAAATACTCTTTGAGCATTGTCAGTAACTCGAAAGAGGTGGGGTCGTAAAAATTATTTGTGTCGCTCAGAGCTGGAATCGAACCTACTACGTCGAGGTTGGGGTCGACGCACATACCCACAACGCCACGGACCACCTGCAGCAATGGTTACAGCTAATAGTAAAAAAAATAACTTCATCCTAGTATTTCTGTTCACAGTGCACAGCTCTTCACAATTCTACAGTTTTTTTTACTTTAATTTTTTGGAATTAACTTGCTTTCAGTTCACAGTTCACAGTTTTTCTTCACAATTGCTCAATTTTGTTTTACTTTGAGTTTTTGAAATTAATTTGCTTCCAGTTCACAATTCTTTCTTTAATTTTCGTTCTCTATGAAACTACTTTTACAATAGCACCGGCGCGATTTTTCTATGGTATTAATATCCGACACGTTGGGCGCCAATTAAAGACGATTTCTTTTTTGTTTCCCTCTATGAGGGATATTCTTTATTCGAATTGAATTGCTGACGTTACTCAGCCCAAAGTCAACTAAAAACAAAACTTACTCTACTTATTCTAATCGTTCTATGTCGTTGAATGATGGCCTTGGTGTTGTTCGGTCCTTCGCTGCGGAATCCGTTTGGCATCCTCGGCTTAAAACGCTGAGCTAACGTCTGGCTGTTCACACACTTTGCAACTTGTGTTTTGAGCGTGTTAACTTATATTATATGGACACAGAGTTGTTGTTCCAACCTCATTACAAAATATTGTTCTTAGGTTGCTCCATAAGAACCATGCAAGTAGTGTTCAGTCTTTGATAAGAGAGTTATCCACACTGTTCTTGTTTTTGGGTTTCCGGGTTGTATTGTGACGGATAATGGATATCTTTTCGAGTGGTCTTAGTAAATTGTTTCAAATGTTAAGGTATTGATTTGGTTAAATCCCCTCCGTACCACACGCAATCGAATGGATTAGCAGAACGAGAAGTACAGACGGTAAAGGCGGTCTTACAAAAATATCGATATCGATCCTGATCCTGAAAGTTAGAAGGTCCAGAAGACTTAAGGAAAAGGAACTAATCTAAATCTTTAAGTTTGAAAAATGATAATTACATTAAAATAACAAAGCAGTACTAATCGGCGCTCTGTAATCTCGCGACGTTTCATTTTTCTGTGCGGTACTATTTCAAAAATATAAAAACATTTCCAAAAGAAGTCGGTCCAATAGTTTTGAAGACAATCACTTGTCTTCAAATATTAAAAAAGCCAAAATGAATCCTGGAGGTGATAACACTAGTGCTAACCGTTTTGCACCTCTCGATAATTTGTCCGATTCAGACAGTGATAATGATTGTGACATGATTCAATCCCAAACGAACTCCAAGAGAAAAACAAAATTCCATCGATTTGTGTTTTGCGAAAGTCCGGAAGTAAAGTGCATTCTCTTTTCCGCGAAGCGAACATCTCCCACTATTGCATTAAAAAAATTTCCATTAGCATTAAAATCATCACTGTCAAACCACTGATAGCCACAATGCAATTTGTTTAGTGCTTAAATCGAGAATCTGGCAGTTTTTCTCTCATGACTTTCCATCAGCAAGGTCACTCAAAGTCGTTCTGTACGGTTTAGATGAAATGCCCACCGAAACTCTTAAAAATGAATAAGCATCACTAGGGCTAAAAGTGAAAACTGTAAGAATAATTAAAAAGAACTACGGTGCTTATAATGATGTGTTCTTCTTAGAATGTGGCTCTACTAAATTAAATGTTTTAAAAAAAATGTCCACTCAATATTTAGAACACAAGTCAAGTGGGACTTCGCTCGAAGGCAACGCAACAAAATTACACAGTGCCACAATTGTCAAATGTTTGGCCACGGCGAAAAAAATTGCCATATTAAAACACTCTGCGGAATCTGCGCTGAAAATCACCACACAAATGAGTGCAAGTCAGCCAACATTAAATGTGCGAACTGTAGCAGAACACACAAGGCAAACGATCCAACATGTGAAAGCCGTGAATCATTTATAGACATAAGATCTCGACTGTCTAACAAAAACAACACACAATTGCCTAGAGTCAGTTAACAAAAAAGCTATCAGCAACACCAAACGTTCATCTTGATGAAAAACTGCGACATCTACTACGGTGATTGCAGCAGAGAGAGGCGCTTATTTGGATGTGGATTTGTTGTTCGAGGCAGACTTAGGCAAAAAGTCTTAAGCTTTGACTGTAAAAGCGAACGCCTCATAACAATCCGCATCAAGGCTACATTCGGCAACATCAGCCTGATATGCACCCACGCCCCGACAGAGGACAAAGATGATAGTAGCAAAGATGACTTCTATGATCTCCTAGAAAGAACATACGATCAATGCCCCAGCTTTGACACCAAGATCGTTCTAGGAGATTTCAATGCTAAGCTGGGTAAAGAAGAAATTCTTGCTAAAGTCATAGGGAAACACAGCCTTCACGACACCACGTCCAGTAACGGACTTAGGCTGGTGGACTTTGTCATGGGACGTAACCTCTCTGTTGCTAGCACGCGGTTCCCACACCTCAACATCCATAAAGGGACATGGCGGTCCCCTGATCAATCAACCGTCAACCAGATTGATCACGTTGCGATCGACGTCAGACACTCCTCCAGCATTCTTGATGTCCGAACTTTCCGAGGAGCCAATGTTGACTCGGACCATTTCCTCGTTGTAGCCAAGGTAAGAATCAGGATATCACGAGAACAACGGAGTCGAGAACGAACACCACGGTTTGACGTCGCAAAGCTAGAATCGCAGCAGACTGCCAGGATCTTTGCCGACAAAGTCTCCCAGAAACTCTTTGTAAGTTCGACGCCGCCTGCACAAACCATCGAAGAAGAATGAAGTCGTTGTCAAGAAGCCATCAAAGAAGCTGCCACTGATGTGCTGGGTTTTACGACATCACCTAGAAGGAACCCATGGTTTGACGACGAGTGCAGGCAGGCACATGCAGCCAAACAGGAGGCCTACAAGGCAACGCTGCATCGAACAACGAGGGCTGTTCGTGAGCTCTACGAACAGAAGAGAAGGGAAGAGCACCGGCTTCTCAGAAGAAAAAAGAAAGAGCATGAGAAGCGCGCGGTCGAGGAGATGGAGAGGTGTTATTGCAGGAATGACGTCCGAAAGTTTTATCAAAGGGTAAAACAATTATCCAATGGATATAAAACTCGGACAGAAGCCTGTCGGGATGGGAATGGACATCTGGTAGAAGAGTCGCAGTCGATACTGAGAATCTGGAAAGATCATTTCTGCAGACTGTTAAACGGCGATGAGGACCAAAATACCGCTGTCAGGCAGAATGTTCCACTCAATCTGGACGATGACAGACGCGAATACCGTCCCCCAGACTTAGACGAGGTCAAGGTAGCAATATCAAGACTGAAGTCTAACAAAGCTGCTGGAGCGGACGGTTTGCCCGCTGAAATATTTAAGGCAGCTGGAGATGATCTGGTAGGGCGCATGCACCAGCTCATCTGCAAGATATGGTCTGAGGAAAGCATGCCCGACGAGTGGAATCTCAGTATCGTTTGCCCGATCCACAAGAAAGGAGACCCCTTCAACTGCGCCAACTATCGAGGGATCAGTCTTCTTAACATCGCGTATAAGATCTTCTCTGCCGTTTTGTGTACCCGCCTGAAGCCGTTCATTAATAATCTGATAGGTCCATATCAATGTGGCTTTAGGCCAGGAAGGTCCACAACAGACCAAATCTTCACACTACGGCAGATCCCGGAAAAGACCCAAGAAATGCAAATCGACACTCACCATCTGTTCGTCGATTTCAAGGCCGCATATGACAGCGTGCATAGAGACGAGCTATACAACGCCATGTCTAGTTTTGACATTCCTGCCAAACTCGTCAGGCTGTGCAGGATGACGATGGAGAACCCTCGCTGCTCCATCAAGGTCGGTAACGAACTCACCGAGACCTTCAATGTCAAAAAAGGTTTTAGACAAGGCGACGCGCTGTCATGTGATTTCTTTAACATCGTCCTGGAGAAGATCGTGCGAAACTCACACGCCAACACTAGAGGCACGATCTTCCAGAAGTCCGTGCAATTGTTAGCATACGCCGATGACATTGACGTGATTGGCAGAACTCAGCGAGCCGTCAGTGAGGCTTTTGCTAACATTGAGACGGAAGCGGCTAAAATGGGTCTGGCGGTGAATGAGGTCTTGGATAGAGCGTCACAATGGGCAGCTATAACTTCGAGGTAGTCAAGGACTTTCTCTTACCTCGGCTCCGGAGTAAATCAAGCGTAGGATAACTCTTGCCAACCGCTGTTTCTTCGGGCTCAAGAGGCAATTGAGTAATAGAGCCCTCTCTCGAAGAACCAAGTTGACTCTATATAAGACTCTGATCATCCCAGTCCTGCTATACGGCGCGGAGGCATGGACAATCTCGAAAGCGGATGAAGAAGTCCTTGGTCTCTTTGAGAGAAAAGTTCTACGCACGATCTTTGGTCCTGTTTGTGTTGACGGGTTCTGGAGGAGAAGATTCAATCACGAACTGTACGGGCTGTACAGCGACATGAGCCTAGTTAGGCGTCTACCTATCCAACGCCTACGGTGGCTAGGTCATGTAGAGCGTATGGACACCACAGCTCCGGCCCGAAGAATCTTCGAATCCGAACCTGTCGGGCAACGCAACAGAGGACGCCCGCGTTTAAGGTGGCGCACCCAAGTGGAGAAGGACCTCAACCAACTTGGTGTGCGAAACTGGAGACAGCTAGCCAGGGATCGCGCTAGTTGGATAGGCATGTTGGTTGAGGCCCAGGTCCACCCCGGACTGTAGCGCCACACAAAGAAGAAGAACACCAAACGTTCACCTCAAACATCAATGATTTTCCCGCTCTACCAACTCGGCGCAAGAGTGCAACCCCACCACTTACTCAAGCAGCAAAGCCATCCTGCTCTCGTTCTAATGCATGGACCAGCAAAAACAATTTCACAGCCGTAGGATCGAAAGCTTCAAGTGAGCTTTTCACCATTGATGAAATCAACGCTCTGACCACTGAAATAATAACTTCACTTGCAATAACTTCACTTGCAATTGTACTTTGAAAGCTGAGCAATTTAACACTATTGCACAATTAGCTATTAAGTATTTGTATCAACAAGGTAAACAAGAATGAATATTGGCCTTAACATTATTTGTTGGAATGCTAGAAGCATTCGAAATAAAATAGCAGAATTTTTTGCTTTTTTAAGCTTCCATAATATTGATGTAGGTCTTGTTACTGAAACATGTCTTGATCCAAAAAAAAATTGTCAAATAGTGAATATAAGGTGTATCGTCTAGATCGGGAAGGAAGGGGTGGTGGTGTAGCTGTTGTAGTAAAAATAACAATAATCCATAAAGTCCTTCCAATTGTTAAAACAAAATTAAGTGAGAACATAGGAGTAGAAATAGCATTTAGAAATGGTCGTACATTAAAAATATTCTGTGTTTACTTCCCTGGACGGCGTACGACGCCACAAAAACGGCAAGACTTTAGTCATGATTTGCGTGAACTGTTAAAACTAAACGATATTTTTCTAATTGGTGGCGATCTAAATTGCAGACATAAGAACTATGGTTGCATAAGAGCAAATTCGTGGGGCAATGTTCTTGACAACCTACATTGAAGTCACCCATTCCACATCTTATATCCCCCTCAACCAACATATATCCCTGCAAACCAAAGAGCTAACCCATCAACTCTGGACTTTTTTCTCACCAATATGGAAGAACTTTTCACACAACCTACAGTAATAAATGATCTCAGTTCAGATCACTTGCCAGTCAAATGCAGTACTGTTCTGCTGCCCAGAAAATCCCAGAACGTAGTGTTTAATTTCGAAAATGCAAACTGGAACTTATTTCAGAATACTATTAAACGCAAAATAAATAATTGACAGGCGATGTTTCCGAGTGAATTAGAACCAGTGGACTATTTCACTAACTCTAACTCATTGCTGGAGTGTATTGACAAATCGGTTCCCAAAAAAATTATCCAGTGCAACAACAACAACGTGCTTCCACGCCACATCATAGAACTAATCAAAATCAAGAATTTTGCCAGGCGCAGATGGGCAAGAACTAGAGACAGTACTTTTATGAACTTAGCAAAAACGTTATCTAGACGAATAAAAGAACATATTCTGACTATTAGGAACCAAAGTTGGAACAGGAAACTGCAGAAATTAGATAATCGTAGCAAACCCTTTTGGAATTTAGTTAAGATTACAAAACGTAGACACCAAATCACTCCAGCACTGAAAGAACAAAATTCGATACTAGTTTCCAATGACGAAAAGTCGAATGCTTTGGCTAAGGTTTTCTATACCAATCATTCTGTTGCAAATAACATAATCAGTAGCGAGGAAAGTTTAGTACAACAGGCCATAGCTCATATTAATAACCAAGGCTCAACTTTTGATGACAATCATCTCATATTAACAGAAAATCTAAAAGCTGTCATAAGAAATTTAAAAAACACAAAGTCCCCTGGCTTGGATAGGATAAAAAACATGTTTCTCAAGAACATCCCATCATGCGGCATTAGATTCTTACAAAAACTTTTCAACAGTTGTCTAAAAATAGGTTACTTTCCTCGAGAATGGAAAAGGTCAAAAATTATACTCATTCTAAAACCAGGAAAAGACCCATGCGAAACCAGGAGTTACCGTCCCATAAGTACTAAGTACAATAAGCAAATGTTTTGAAAAAATTATCAAACAAAAATTACTAATCCATCTCGACGCACGCAACATAATTCCCCCTCAACAATTTGGTTTCAGGACACACCATTCCGCAGTGCATCAAATTAACCGCGTTACTAAGACCATAAAAGCTAATTTTGAGGCTGGTAAAAGTACGGATATGGTTCTTCTGGATGTAGAAAAGGCCTTTGATACGGTATGGCACGATGGTTTGCTGTACAAACTTCTAAACCTAAATTTTCCAATCTACTTGGTCAAAATAGTCCAGTCCTTCATAACGGACCGTAATTTCATGGTTTCCGTAAACAACTGTTTATCGCAAGCTTTTCCAATTAAGGCAGGCGTACCCCAAGGTTCAGTACTTGCTCCCATACTGTACAACATTTTCACTAACGATTTTCCGCTATCAAATGTTTATGAGGTCGCTACATTTGCAGACGACACATGCATCTTTGCGTCCGATTCGTTGGATTGTAACGTAGTAACCAAATTGCAATCAGGTGCAAATGATGTAGTAAAATACCTTAGTAAATGGAAAATTAAATTAAATGCTTCAAAGACCCAGACTGCCATTTTTACCAGAAAAAGGAAAGCCTGCTTCTTACCAAGCAACAAAATCACAATAAATAACATTGAAACAGATTGGAAATCAAGGGCTAAGTACCTTGGGGTGCATCTCGACAAGACACTAACCTACAATATTCATTCAGAGTATAATTAAAAAAGTCAACTTAGCAATAAGAATGCTATATTCTTTCATAAATCGTAAATCCAAATTAAGAAAATAAGTTTATAGATTGTCAGTAGTAGTAGTAAGTCTCTGTAAATTGTGCAATAATATACTTCATGTAAGACTTATTTATAACGTTGAGCTGTTCAAAAAAAAAAATTTAAAATAACAAATTTTTGTATAAAATTGCAGATTGTGTATACATATTAATATATACATATGCATATACCATATGGTATATCAGAAGGTGTTATGTAGTAAACATAAGACATTTATCTACTTAATGTTCAGTATCACACTTTACCTATTAACAACCTTATCAAATAAAATACATTGTCAATTTACATTTTTACTAGCTTTAAGTTGAAACTAGCAGCTCTTTTCTTTTCGACCATGGCTACACTTATTAGTAAAGAAAATCTCTTGATTTATACTAACCTGTCTGCTTAATTTGCAACATCCACCTAAAGCAAGCTCCAGTCAGGTAAAATTTCGAGTATGCACGGGCGGAAAATGCTTTGACATATGTTTGTCAGGATTAAGGTTCTCTGTTTATTATCGTTTGCCGAGCAGTATAGTGGAGGTACGCTATTCTAACGCCTTTATATATTGAAAATATATTCATATAGTACAAACATACATAGCTGTGCATAGTGTACAAATAAAAAGATATTTCACTTTCACTTTCAATTAATTTATTGTACCAAAATAAGTTTAAGAATTACACTATTTAGAATCATGTATGAACATACCAAAAAGGAAGAATCTATTATATTATTATTATTATGCACTTCAACACCGTTCTACTTAGCCGAACGGCATGATACTTTGACTATTGGAAATGCAATTTTGCGTAGATGTGCAGAATATATACAAATGTATGCATACACACCTAATTTTTAGCATTTTAAGAAATAGTCGAATTTCAAAGGCTAGCAAGTCGATGAATTTCTATTGTGTGCATATTTATATAAAAAAAATTGGAAACAAATTATTATTATACTAAACCTTGGACGTGTTTGCATTCATTCGCCACCCCGACTGTTCAATTTACTTCGTATACACTAAGATTTGTCCGAGTGAAAGATGAGTTTATGAAAGGTCCTAAAAAATGCCTTTGGTCTTTTGACTATGCAAATATAAATAATTTGTTCATTAAAGTTGTTTCGTTGCTTAGTACTATATTTAATTGTACCTTCGTCCACATTAAATTCTTCCCTCATCAACATTAACATTAAATTATTTATCATTTCATTGAACAGTGAATTCACCACTTTGGTGACCCGTGGCGGTGTGGGTATGGGTGGTAATCGCAGTTAAGCCTCGACGTCCTAGATTCAATCCCTGGTGCGAGCGGTCAAGAATAATTTCCATTCCTGTATTTCTGGCTTCAAAAAGCTTCTCAAACTTGGCCTTTGGATTCGGCATTCGTGAGAGAACAATAGCATGCACAAGGCGAGTGGTTGCTGAGAAGCTAAGCCCTGGCCTTCTACGGGCTGTAGCGCCCCCCATATTATATTATTATATGATCAAAAAAACTTAAAAGTACCTTAGCTATACCTGAAGCTCGTTTATGAATTTCTGTTACTAGGTTGTATTATTTTTTATTTGTTTAAGATCTATTTTATAATAAATACTTGTTTTGTTTTGCTTTGATTCAGTGATCTAGACTCGGCTTAAGTGAATTTAATTTTTCACTGTTTTTTATTTACGGAGGTCCGCTGAGCTATAACTGCTTGTTGAAATGAACATTTTGCATGATTTTTTGTCGATTCCCTTAAGCGGGCTCAACTGTATTTAGAATTGTATAGGCAACAAAAAATGCTGCAATGTTATTTAATTTGCTATAGATGTACACATTTTTTTCAAAATATTAGATGCAAAACAGAATATAAGTGCATATACATTTATTTGTAGCACTGTATGTTTTGCACTAAATAAAATCCAAATCAGGAATGACTGGATACACCACCAACATAAGTCATAATTTATAATTTATACAGAACTTAAAAGGTGTAACTTAACATTTATTTTTTGATTTTTTTAAAACATTTTGTTTTGTGTATTCTATGTGATAGTTACCATGATTATTGTTATGACGGGAATATTGATATTGACTGGTTGTAGTGCCGCATTCTACTTTGATTTTAGATAAGCACAATTCTGAAAGCTGTCCGACTTTCTGTAAAATGAATGGATCGCGTAGGCAATGTCGCACAGTTACTGCAACTAATGGTGGAACATCGCATCATTGACGAGAGTCTGGACACTTCTACTAGTACATAAAATGTGGTATGTTCAGTTATATCACTTTTAGATCTGCAATTCTTGAAATTCGACAACTCCGATGTTGGATTGCACTGAAAATGTTCAGACTCTGACATAAAATTATCGCATTCATTTTCATTTTTCTGACACCTAAACATTATGGATGAAAAACCCCAAGTTAGGCAACCAATTACTGAATCTTTGTTAAAAATTACTTACCGCATCACGTACCATTCTCTGCATTCGGGACGACAAAACAAAGTCGATTTTTATGTAAACATATACCATAACTTCTAGCGGAATGAAGAACGATCTCATAGCCGAAAATACTACATAGCCTTTATTTTGATTATGTATGTATGTATAACTCTTTGTTTCCGGAAAATATTTTTAACAATTTTATGCTTAATTTTAATATAAGATATATAGAATTTTTCGCTGAAACAAAGTACTTACGACTATGACGTGACATGACATTTGTCGTTTGTCGGCAGTTTGACTTTTAATTATTATATAATTCATAGCATATTTTTTATATGCATTTAATATCTAATACAATGTATTGTTATTATATCTAAGTTCTGGTTTTAATAGTTAAAATAATTAATTAAAGAGCACCGATAACGAAATTGCTGAGCTTGTTCCAAGACTCATGATTTGAGTGAGTGTTTTTTTGCCGAAATATCTATATCTAAATTCCCCTAAAATCGGACAAGTACAAATTAAATGTTTTATTGTTTCTACCTCCACGAGTGCTAAATCTGCTCCCATTCAACCAGATCGTGTCTTGAAAATCCATGATATTTTGGTTTAACTCTGTTTATCAGTGAAGTATGTTAGACCTTTCGAATAATCAAGTTGGCTATAAACTCTTGATGCTTTATCTAGAAAACATTGATATCTTTTTTGCTTAAGCTTCTGCAACAGCTCTGGTCCTTTAGAAGTCTAATCAGTTCACGTCAGATTTCCAGCCCGCCATTGTAAATCAAAATCCGCTCCAAGATTATTTATTTCTTTTGCCCAAAACATGTATTTTCCATGATTTTCGTCGGCAGTATATGAGGCAACCTTCAAGCAAGCTTCAGCACCAGCTTGATGAAATCCAGTTTATCAATGTCCTCAAAATGTTTACATCCCCATATTTGTGTTCCATAGGCTTGGACTGCTCTACAGACAGCTTGGAATAATTGCCACTTCGATTTTAGAGATATTCCGTTTTTGCCCAGAAAATTGATCCATGTGGTGTTAATGCTACTTTTTGCAGTGTTGTTTCTATTTTCAACGTGCTTGGAAAATGCGTAAGAATAACTCCTAGATAGAAATACTCTCATACAATTTTAATCTGTATTCTTCTAAGCGTTTTACTATTGTATGCAATATGTTCGCATCATCAGTTAAGATAAAGATGTCATCCGCATACAGAAACAGTCTTATATTAGCTTCACTGAATACAATGCCACCACCTAAATATTCATGTTGGTCGTTTAATTATAGGGCAAATTGTAATGGGGATAGAAGGCATCCTAGTTTTACACCCGATTCTGTTTCAAAGTTCTCCACCCGTCCATACTGCAGATCTTATATTACTATCGATATGATTAACTATTTTTGTTGATACTCCAATATTGTGAATTTAAAAGTCAATTTTTTTCTTGGAATTCTATCGAACGCTGCTCTCAAATCCACAAAGAATGCATACACCTTTTTCTTTTCGAGAAACTTCAAATGGGCTATTGAAGCTGAGTTGTAAATATTGTCCACAGTGGAGTATTTTCTTCTAAAACCCGCTTGATACTCTGTCATAATTCCATGCTTCTCGATCCAGAGGTATAATCTCTCATTTAGTATTCCCATCATCACTTTAGCAATACAATTCATAAATGATATTCCACGATAGTTACATGCTTGCTTTATATTGCTTTTTTCAATATAGGAAGTATTATACTTGTTATGAATGCATCATCCCCTTTGCCAGTTTCTAAAATTGTATTATAGGCTCACGTCCAGGAATTCACTTGTATCATTTGCCAGTTGCCAGAGGGAATGAAAATAAACCTTAAACTCTGAAGCTGCAATCTCACAGCCCGACTGATAACTTTGGTTTCTTATTTCCTTTGCTAGCTTCCACCACTCCTTGCTATCCCTTATCGTATTGATTTTTTAGTTGACCTGCTGGTAGTATGCGATGTCATGATTTGCGTTTTTAATTTTTATTTGCTTCTAAACATCTAATTTTGTCTTCTAAATTCATTGTGCGTTTATGTATATTTAGCAGAATAAATGACCTTTTCCTTACTACATGGCAATCAACACCGTACCATTTACATTTAGCTGTATAAATCGAGGCAAAGCTAGTTTGCTTTGTTGTAGAAACCTTTATAACATCACTTAAGTGTGTCAGTTTAATTATCTCCTGTTTGTTTCTTAAGTGCTTCAGGTTTCTATTAAATTTAGTTTGATACTGTTGCTTTTGTACCTCTTTCCAAACTAGTTTCGGCAGCAAGTTTGGATCTCGCCTGGTAGATGTTCCGAACTTAAGATTTAGCTGGATGGGTAGATGATCACACCATGTTTTGTTGTCTACCAAGAAATTCTGAACATACCCTAACATATCTTGGTATATAGCACAAATGTCATTAACGGATTCTCCAATGTTATTGATAAAAGTTAGGTGGCCTTCTTTATCGCCTGATATGAAACCATTAAGAACTATGAGCCCATTATTGTTGCAGAACTCTACATATCGTCTGCCCTCGGAATTTATTACATAATGTTTTGAGCGCCTTCTATCACTGCCAACAGTAAACTCTTCTCTGCAATACTCCTCTAAAGTCTGCTGCAGTTCACCTATTCGAGCATCTCCAATCACCACGGGATTTTGTATTTCATTTTCTATAAAATATTTTTGAACCAAATCAAACTCAGTATCCCAGTTAATACCCCTAATATATATTGGTATCAATGAAAATGTTAGAGTATAGATATTTATTTTCCAAGTCATGTATATTGTATGCAATTATTTTTAAATTTTCGACTTTATGAGTTTTGCTGTTTTAAATGGTGTTGGGTTTTTTGTTTTATCGGTACTCTTAATTCTATTAGACTTGTTATTACAACATAAATTTACACGTTTTTTGCATATATACTAGATAAAATACTTTTATATTCTAAGTTAATATTACATTGCCTCACCATATACATTTTTAAGCACTTCTTCTCCTTTTCGTTTACCGCAAACCAGCTCCTGTTTACCGTTCCAATGAAACCATTGATTGTTTATTCTCATTCTGTCCTTCCGCACGCTGATAGGTTGAGTTTTGTTTATAGATAAGATATCCTGTTTTTTAGCCAACATAACCTTTTTACGTATTTGCTGTTCGCAGTTAAGATCATGTTCTATTGAGATAGCCGTTCCATTTCGACTGATATTATTTGATGTTTTTGTCTGCAAACCTTTTTGACAGTTTCAGTTGGGGATTCTTGTATTCTTGTATGATTTGGTCTTCCAGTAGAATCATTTGCCGCTTATCCCTATCTCAACTCTCAACTGGTGTCTACTTCTTGTATATCATCCTTTATCGACAAATTTTTAAGTTTTTCATCAAAGAGTAGAGACATTGAGTTTTGTATTAAGTCCTTGAGGTCGTTGACATTCATGTTACCTACGGATGCACCTTGCGAAATTTTTTCTGGAGATATTTCTACCAACTTTCTCTTTGTTCTGGGTATCTGTTGTGTCTTAGATCTCTCTGATGATTTAGTAGGAATTCGTTGCATATTTATAGGCGTTTAGAAGTTATAGATGACCTGAATCAGTATCGCTAAGTTTATCAGTGGCAAAGACTTTTAAGGCTAGTAGCACAGCTTTTAATTTCTCTAGTGCTTAATTGTAGCGATAAAGGTCATTTCGTAGAGTGCAAAGTTTTTTCAATTTTATACCACAAATATATCAAATATCAATAATGCACTTGATGAGCACAATAATCAATTTTTTAGCAAAGCCACTGGATAATTTATTGGCCCTCGAGTTTCTGGTACTTGTCTTCAGTTGTACTTTGTACTAGATACACACACACTTTTATATAATGTTTTTAAACAATAAAATTCAAATAACTTCATTTAAATTTCTCGCTTTGGCACTCTTCACTCATACGATCTGTCAAACACCCCTTTATTAATATCTGCATTCCACATAGTCTTGATTTATGCGTTCCGGTTCGTACCCAAAAATAATTGCATTTTTATATTATTGAATAATTTGACACCATCCAAAGAACGGAGGGCAAGGGATCGACAAAGGAGTTACCCAACTAATATCATAAACAACTAGTATCATAAATAACGCCAATCGTTTGGACCGTCTCTTTTTAGAATAAGTGAGGTTAATAAATGAGGCCATTTTCATAACGGGTTCCTACCTATCAAGGCTTATGGCGCATAGACTTAATATATAAACTGTACACAGAAAAACATCTAAGGATATCCAAATATCACGAAGAATCCAGCCAAACCGCCTGCCTTTACAAGCAATCACATATTGATATTGATGATACATATATTTTATACAAAAGAAACTATTACAGCTAGAATAATTGAAAGCGCTGAACTACACTTGTAAATCAGGAAGAACTTTTGCATTGTTCGTATGTAGGTAGTTTTACATTTGATGTATTTTGAAAATGTAATGAAACCCGCTTAGGTGAAATTCGCTTAGATGAAAACTCACTTATAACAAAGACTTTGTTGATTTTACAGAGTTCGAAACACTGATATTTATAATTTCCGAATTAACTCCAGAAATTTGGTTATTGTTCCTCCAGTGCGTCAACTAATCCTTGGACGTGTTTACATTCATTCGCCACCCCGACTGTTCAATTTACTTCGTATACACTAAGATTTGTCCGAGTGAAAGATGAGTTTATGAAGGGTCCTAAAAAATGACCTTGGGCTTTTGACTATGCAAATATAAATAATTTCTTCGTTAAAGTTGTTTCGTTGCTTAGTAGTATATTAAATTGTACTTTCATCCACATTAAATTCTTCCCTCATCAACATTAACATTAAATAATTTATCATTTGATTTAACAGTGAATTCACCACTTTGGTGACCCGTGGCGGTGTGGGTATGGGTGGCAATCGCACATAAGCCTCAACGTCCCCTGGTGCGAGCGACCAAGAATAATTTCCATTCCTGTATTTCTGTCTAGAAAAAGCTGCTCAAACTTGGCCTTTGGATTCGGCATTCGTGAGAGAACAATAGCATGCACAAGGCGAGTGGTTGCTGAGAAGCTAAGCCCTGGCCTTCTACGGGCTGTAGCGCCCCCCATATTATGAAGCTCGTTTATGAATTTCTGTTACTAGGTTGTATTATTTTTTATTTGTTTAAGATCTATTTTTTAATTAATATTTGTTTTGTTTTGTCTTGATTCAGTGATTTGAACTCGTCTTAGGTGAATTTCATTTTTTACTCTGTTTTTCATTTATCGGAGGTCCGCTGAGCTATAACTGCTTGTTGAAATGAACATTTTCCATGGTTTTTTGTCGATTCACTTAAGCGAGCTTAACTATATTTAGAATTTTATAGGCGACAAAAAATGCTGCAGTGTTATTTAGTTTGCGACAGATGTACACATTTTTTTCAAAATATAAAATATAAATCAGATTTTAAGTACGTATACATTTAGCAGTAGCACTGTATGTTTTGCACAAAATAAAATCCAAATCAGGAATGACTGGATACACTACCAACATAAGTCATAATTTATAATTGAAAGTGTGTAACTTAACATTTATTTTTTGATTTTTTGACAACATTTTGTTTCGTGTATTGTATTATTATGTTATGCACAATAATAATATATGGCAAATCATCCTTTGAACATTGTGAGATGAGTTGACTGTCTTCTAAAAACTTTCCTAAGTGTCAACCGCCAGAATGCTGCCCGAAAGTCTGGATTATAAAATGCATAGATAAACGGGTTTATCGAACAATTAATCCATCCAACCCAAGTGAGGAAATACATAAGCCCTTCAAATACAGCCTTCCGTGGCAGAAATGGAATTAAGAGATAATAACAGAAAAATGGAAGCCAACAAGCAATAAATCCACCCATGACAGTTGTCAATGTTTTAGCAGTCTTTGTTTCTCTTCTATTAGTTGATACTCTCATTGGCATTCGATGTGGAGGATGATGGTTACTATGACTATTGTTATAACGGGAATTTTGATATTGACTGGTTGTAGTGCCGCATTCTACTTTGATTTTAGATAAGCACGATTCTGAGAAAGCTGTCCGACTTTCTGTAAAATGAATGGATCGCATGGGCAATGTCGCACAGTTACTGCAACTAATGGTGGAACATCGCATCATTGACGAGAGTCTGGACACTTCTACTAGTTCATAAAATGTGGTATGTTCAGTTATATCACTTTTAGATCTGCAATTCTTGAAATTAGGCCACTTCGGTGTTGGATTGCACTGAAAATGTTCAGACTCTGACATAAAATTATCGCATTCATTTTCATTCCCTTGAGATTTTTCTGACACCTAAACATTATGGATGAAAAACCCCAAGTTAGGCAACCAATTACTGAATCTTTGTTAAAAATTACTTACCGCATCACGTACCATTCTCTGCCTTCGGGACGACAAAACAAAGCCAATTTTTATGTAAACATATATCATAACTCCTAGCGGAATGAAGAACGATCCCATAGCCGAAAATACTACATAGCCTTTATTTTGATTATATCTGCATTCCACATAGTCTTGCTTTATGCGTTCCGGTTCGTACCTAAAATATAAAGACGTGCCTCAAAATAATTGCATTTATATATTATTTAATAAGTTAATACCATCCTAAGAACGGAGGGCAGGTGATCGACAAAGCAGTTACCCATACAACTAGTATCATAAGCAACGCCAATCGTTTGGACCGTCTCTTTTTAGAATAAGTGAGGGGTTGTATTACTGCTAGATATCTGTGAAAGAAATAGAAGCTAGATATGTGTTTATAAATGAAGCTATTTTCATAAGGAGCTCTTACCTATCAAGGCTTATTGCGCATAGACTTAATATAGAAGCTGTACACAGAAGAACATCTAAGGATATCCAAATATCACAAAGAATCCAGCCAAACCGCCAACTGCCTTTACGAGCAATCACATATTGATATTGATGATACATATACATATTTTATATAAAAGAAACTATTACAGCTATGTCACGCCTCGATGACAAATTAAAAAAAATCTAAAATATTTGTACTAAGAACTACACTTTAATTAAATCACTCTATTCACCATAAGTAAGATCTAAAGTAACTACGGCTTGGAGTCGATTATTAGTTTTCACTGAAACTCTATGTGCACCCTAACTCCCAAAGTCATTTCGAAATGGAAGACAGTTAAATTTTAATGAGGTACATAGTGAGTAAGTGAGTTAAATGACTTAGCCGAAAGACGATGGAATGGGAGGTATTTACTTTCTCTATGCCTTTGGTGAAAAAGGCAGGCGAAATGAGGAATGTCCTTCGTTGATTCGGACAACAATTCGGTCAAAATCTCAATTTGCCTTGGCTTATGTATTCTGGTAAGAAGACGGTCGAATTCGCGACAGCGAAGTTGATGCGAGAATGCAAAATCAATCATTAAAGGATTTTGGAGGCAGTTGACCGAATGAAATGCAGGATTTCAGAGGCAATTTGAGACGATTTGGTGGGGCTATGATATTACTCTCCGGCGCTTCTCGTCATTCTAAAATCTGCTACTGCCGATGAAGTTAACGTGTGCCTGAAATTGTTGTATTGTGGAGGCATGTCAGTAATATGAGAGTCATGTTACTTTTGCGAGTTCAAATCGTCGAAGAAGGAACCCATCACGGGATTTGAACTTGCTTGATATACCAGGAACTACGCCACATAATCGTGTTGCGGAATCTGAATTCTATTCGAAATTGTGCAATGGTACGCGGTTGTCCGTTAAGAAACTGATGAACAATGTGGTTCAAGTGACGATCATCAAAACGAAAGGATACGCAGTCCTTATCCATATCAAAGATTTGTGTTGAAGGCGTTCAATTGGGTCAAGAAGAAGTTCACCGCGTTCGCTAGGACAACAAAATGATTTCTAAAACTCGTATAATCAAAAGTATTTCTAACTAAATTCAGAGTCTTTGTTTACCTTAATTTCACACTCTTTTTTGCGTCCTTCAGTCAAATCTTATCGTTCCGATTCGACGAATTAACTATGCTATATTTGATGATCGAGAGCTTCAAAGAAGATTTTACAAAGTGCTAAAACCAACATTAATGAAAAAAGTATTTCATGCCTGCAATTCGTTGTGATAGATCAGACGAAAGGTGTTGTATAGGTTTCAAAAATTGTATTGAAATATATTATTTCCAAATAGAAGGCTGACATTATTCATGGAAATTATGCTATTGACGTTATTGTCTTTTTTGCTTTTCAACTGATTACTGTATTAGCTCCTTAAACTAACATATTGAACTTCTGTTTTACTGGTATGCTCAATTTGAATACATCGGTTTTTCAGTTGTTTGATCTTGTATTCCTTATTATTTACACATTTTGTTGTGTGTACTGCATTAAAATGTTATGCACAATAATGGCAAATCATCCTTTGAACATTGCTAAAAACTTTCCTAAATGTCAACCGCCGGAAAATTCAAACAGCAGCCTAGTGCCTTCTGCCAAATATAATCAACTGAGTGCAAAACTGGTACCATTTGAAATGCTCATAATGCTGATAATCGTAGTTGTGTTTTGCTACTAACATACTACTATTTCGATGTCCAAATAATAGCCAAAATTACAACACCAATCCAACAAATTTCTAATGTGTTTTGTACGGTACGACTACAGCTAATTTCTCTGAAAAGTGTATAATATCAGTACAAAATACAAATTTTCATCTGTACTTTGAAAGCAGCATACAAATTGAAATTAACTGAAAAACCAGTCTATTAGCTATTCTTAAATTGTAAAATTAACTTGCCTTAAGCTTTCTTAAAACAATCAAAGTTAAAAATATATACAGAAATTAAGTTGCAAGATTATACATTATATATTTATTTTTACATTATCTATACCAAACTGAACACATAAGCGCATTCATTTATACTCACCCACAATAAACAATATTACTGATGGAGGCATAACGCATGTTCCCACTAACCAGTCCGTAATTGCTAAGTTCATTACGAAGCAGTTTGTCACTGTTCTCAGCCTTCTTGTGGTGAGAACCGATAAAATCACTAAAGTATTCCCCACTACTGTTACTAATATTAAAAGAATAAATATTAAGACAGCCACTGCTCTTGGCCATGGCAGATTCCAAAAAAAAAATATTGTTTCATTTCCATCAGGCACATTTAATGTTTCAACTGGGAATAGGCTTTGTGTAACGTTCACTACAGGACAATCCATAAATAAAGGCCATGACAGTGTACTCATTCCAGCGGGTGGTTCGTTCAGCTCTCTTGAGGATTGGTTGACACTTCCGACAGACATCTTACCCAAGGCGACTCCGAGTAGCCGAAGGCGCGCCATACCAATATATTTTTATTACTGGTGACACAAAAGTTGTTACTGATGGTATATGTTCCAGGGTGCGTCCTGCTGAAAGAAAAAACAACGTGAAATGACACCGCTAAATATACAATTTCACTATATTTTTGCTATGTATGTCGTGGGTATACTCGGTGAATTATATATATAATTAGCCACGCTTAATGGCAGTGTCGAAAGTTGGCATGGAGCGAACACCATAATTGCAGACTAATTGACGTATATACACTCGAATTTGCTTAATAACAAGTGTATAGTTTTATGGATGTAGCTTCACAAAAATGTAAATCAATTTAATCTAAAATAGGTACTTATGCGAGCACTTACAAAAATTGAATAAATTACCTGGAATCTTTAAAATCATTGAACTTCACATATAGACACGTATTTGTAAGAATGTAGCAGGTTTCCGAAATTACACATATATGTAGCTTCATTCTATGCAACAAATAAATACTTTGTTTACATTGAAATGCTAAGCGCAAATTCATTCTCGTCATACTTCTTGGGATGTGTACAAAAAACTTAGAACAATTCGTTCCGCTCGTGGTGTTTGTATGTGGTGAGGGAAATCTTCAGCTGAACGATATAAATATCTGTTCAATATGATTTTCAGATGGAAAAATCAAACACCTGGTCCGAAATAATATAAGTGCCACGATTGTCCATTTTATTTCAAGCTTTTTGTAGGAAAAAAGTTTTTTTCTTCGAAAACTAAGATCATTTGGGTGGATTACAATGAGTAAGAACATGCATATTACTTCGGCGTGTACATCTAATATAATTAATAACACTCTTATCCCTTCGGTAGTCTTAAACATTCGTCAAGCTTAAGCAAATCTAAAAGGTTAAATAAAAGTCAAAACATAAAATAAGCAATGACTAATGATATATTTGAAATTTATTATTATACATACTAAAACTTACCAAACAGTGAATTTATTTCATATCAGTTCAGTCAGAATGCGGTGAAATATATAAGATAATACACTCAGAGGGATATGAAACTTGAAGTACTAGTGATTTTTGAATTAATAGTTAAAGTATAATTACGAGATATGCCGTGATATGATATAAGTAAGACAACCGAAAATGTTTTAGCGTAGCGTATTTGGGACGCGTGTTAATTGCTACGGGCTTATACTTATGGTGTCTAGAGTGTACCAAATGCACCAACAAAAATGTTCTTAGTTCATGGATCTTACTGAATATGCTGAGCTTAGGATAGCTCCGAGAGGCTATGTTTTAGAAACTTTTTTTAGACAGAAAATACTCTTGGTATTGTATCCACTAATGTGGAGACGTGAATAGGAATAGATTGATTCAATCGTGTATTCTGAAAGTTGGTAAAGTATTGGAATGAACCCGGAAAATCGAAGATCGTAATCTAATTCAAATCACCAAGGCATTCATTAGCATCATACTGTTTTTATATAAGCATTTTACTATATAAACGCAAGTACTCTTGTATGAAGGACAAAAGTATTCGGCATACATAAAACATCACAAAAAAAAAAAAACTAGAAATTAATGAAAGTGCTTCCTGATGTGATTTCCATTTTTGTAACCGAATCAATGTTTAAGCTTCCTTGGATAATTTCTATCCAGAAATATCATTTTCTGATAATATAATAATAATAAGACCTGTTTGTTACAGAATAATATTTTCTTTTGAATAATATAATTCTATCTATCAAAAGGGGACGTAAAGACAAGGACGAAGAGCGACAAATTATTTTAAATTTGTCAAAGCAAAACAAATCAATTGCAGAAATAATGAAGGCTGTGGAAAGGAGTAGAACAATAGCAGGATATAATAAGATGGTATGAAAATAATACGAAAAAGCCCCGTTTTGATCGGCCAACCAAATTAACTGAAAGAAGTAGAACTATAACTAACAGAAAAATAAAAAAAGAACCGAAGTTCTTCAAAGATAACAGCACAGGTATTGGTGAAATCCGATGTCCAAGTTCATTCCCGAACTATGCGTAGAGTTCTCAATAGCGCAGGTGAAAATGCAAGGGAAAGTCCTAAGAAACCCTACATTAGCAAAGCCAATCAAACCGAGAGGCTATCATTCGCAGAAGAATATTAATACCAAACAACATAAGGTCATATTTTCAAACGATAGTAAATTTAATGTTTACACCTCAGATGGCCGCATTTTCGTTTTGAGGAAACAAGGCACGGAGCTCGATAAAAAAAAACGTTGAAGCAACTGTAAAGCTTGAAGGGGTATGAGGATATGATATGGGTATGTCAACAACTCAATACTACTATAGCCGAAAAATGGGGCAAGATAACGTCTGAAGATACAAAACCTCTTGTGCATTCGATGAAAAATAGACTTCAAGCTGATATAGCACAAAAAGGAAATCAAACCAAGTATCTAAACAATACAGCTCCAAGCAAAAAGTGCGTGGAACGCACCAGCCACCTCCTATAACGGTCCCGGTTAGTTTCAATTTTTTTTCGTTCATATTCGGTGTTGTTATGACATACTTACAACCTAACCAAATACACATGCAGATATATACATGCATACATTAAATATAATTATAAAATCTCTATTTCAAATACATTTTTTTCTAAAATGCGTACCAACGTGCGCTGGGTTCAACTTTTTTGAAAAAACATTCTTTTTATTAATATACGTATTAACGTGCACTGAAAACGAAGTTTTTGAAATTTTGCTTACCTTATTTCTTAAGTAACGAGCTGGAGGCAAGTGTTTTGCAAAAAAATGCATTGCAACGCGGGCCAGTTACAGATAGTATATTATAAGAAACATTGATATATACACACCACATGCATATACAACGGAGGCATTTCTCATATCTTACAGTACCATTAATTCCATTAGCTTCATCTTTCTCGAATTTTTTTCTGATAAAGTGTGGATTCATTGATAAATAATAATTTAAGCCTTTATAGTAATCATGAGTGCTACCTATAATTCGTTGAAATTATAGAATAGGATTTTAAATGTGAAAGTTGTATGGTGAACGAGCAAATTCACTTGAATCACGATCCCACCACATTCGAGGCACTTGCTTCACTTATGAACAACGATCTGAAACATATATACAACTGATCCGGAGCGTACGGTCTACATCTAAATCCAACAAAGTCTCTGCTATACCTATTTCTAAGCCATTTCCCTGACATTAATTTAAGCTGCTCTAAAATGATTACCAAAGAGAAAACAGCGAGTCTTGGACTTGTAATAAACAGAGATCTTCACCATATCACCCGCTAAAATAGGTCAGTTAATTTAATATATAACTATAATATAACTAATATAAATAAATCACGTTTATTTCTTATTTTTACTATTAGATTATGGAACTCTTTTGCCTTTAATATTTAATCAATATCGATTCACTGAAATTTTAGAAGTGTCCTTTATTTTGGAATGGTATATGTCCTCATTTTTACCTGTCTAAATGTAACAAATTATAATATAAATAAATGAACTAGAATATATATGTACGAACATATTGAATTAAAACAACACACATTATATTTTTTGTCCTCCAAAATTATCAAAATATCTGCGTACCGTAAAATTAGCAAAGAGGTTATTTATGTTTTTTTTTTAAATTTTTTCTAGAGTGTAAATATTCATCTAAAAACGACATCTTTTAATATTACAAACTTTGGTTTGCTTAAAATTGCTTTCTTGTGAACACATACAACCCAGAGGTTAAATTTCACGTAAGGGTTTTTGAAGGTAGTTTTCCCGTAAAATAATCTTTACATATAAGCATATTAGTTAATTGTTGTAAAATAAATTGTATCGTAGCTGTAGAGGATAAAAACGTCCTAATTCTCTAAAATAAGATATGAATGTAATAGAATCTATTAAATTTTTGAACTACTTAATTAATAAATAAATAAAAAAAACCCAGAGGACTATCAACAATCAACATATCGCACATGTTTCCAAACAAATGGTTTGGATTAAAACTGAATTTATTCTTACCTTTGAAAGTCATTTCACCAAAAACAATTGTTGTTTTGCTACCATTCATGTTTTTTTTCGATTTTTCTATTCGCTATGCACCAAAAGGAATAAGTATACTATTTGAAAATGTCATCCAGAAAGTGTAGCTATGATGCTGATGCACATTTGTACACAAGCATGTGGTATATTTATTAAAGTTCGCGACGATTTGACTTGTTTAGTAATAATTTTAATCTAATAGTAATAGGGGTGGCGCTACAGCCAGTAGAGGGCCAGGGCTAGCTTCTCAATAACCACTCTTGTTGTGCGTGCTATTGTTCTCTCACGAGTGGAGGGGACCTGCAGTTTTATGCCGACTCCGAATGGCCAAGTTTTAGAAGCTTTTTCTAGAGAGCACATACTCTTTGAGCATTGTCAATTACTCGAAAGAGGTTGGCGGTGAAAATTATTTTTGTCGCACAGACCAGGGATCGAATCTACAACGTCCAGGTTCACCACAAAACTTCATTATGTGTAGTCTAAGCAGCCTACCTTAATTGCATTGTTAAGAACCTGGCAAGTTAAGAACCAATGCAAATATATATAATGATACATTTTTGTGATAAGAAAATATTTTTTAGTGACGCTCCAGTCTCCAGTTGGTTTAGATTTTCCACTTGTGTGCGCCACCTTAGACGCAGTTGTCTTTATGTGGTTGTGTGGTTCAGATTCGAAGACTCTTCGGCCGGAGCTGAATTGTCCACTTGTTCTACGAAGTGAGTTGCATCATCTATGGCATCTTAGAACCATTTATATTTAAATTTGAGTACATACAAATATTTACGGCATCTGGAAATGAGATGATAAGGCGCATTCACCAAGTCATTTGTAAGATATGATCGGTGGAAAGCATTCCCGAGGAGTGAAATCTCAGTATCATTTGCCCGATCCACAAGAGAGACCTCTTAAACTGCGCCAACTATCGAGAGATAAGTCTCCTTAACATCGCCCATGAGATTTTCTCTGCCGTTTTGTACAAGCGCCTGAAACCGTTCCTCAATATCCTGATGGGTCATTTTCAGTGTGGTTTCAAGCCTGGGAAGCCCATCATTGATCAAATTTTCATATAATGAACTCACCGAGACCTTTAATGTCAAAAAAGGTTTTAGGCAAAGCGATGCTCTGTCATGTGACTTTTTCAACATCGTACTTGATAAGGTACGAAAAAACCTCGACGTGCTATGTTGGATCCCTGGTCTGTGCGGCAAAAGAGTTTTTACGGCCCCACCTCCTTCCAGTTACTGACAATGCTCAAAGAGTATTTGCTGTCTAGAAAAAGCTTCTTAAAAGTGGCCGTTCGGAGTCATCGGAGCATAAGACTGTAGGTCCCTTCCATACGTGAGAGAACAAAAGCACGCACAACACGTGTGGTTGCTGAGAACCTATGTCCTGGCCCTCTACGGCCTGTAGCGGCGCCGTGGGCGGCAAAACTCACTCGCAAACACAAGAGCAGAGTTTTCGACTTTGAACCAATGAGAGAATGCAATAGAGGATGACCATGAAGCCGATGGTGCACGAAGTGGAGAATTACCTCTCCCAACTTGTCACATATACGAATGCATGCAGCGCCTTTTAATATGGCCAATACTAGGCGAACAAATTTCACATGTTCAACCTGAATTATCAATTTTTACTACGACAATGCAAGTAACTACGTAATACATGCATGTAATAATGTATGTACCGATATTATGGTTTTTTTATACAATTTTGTGAATTCAAAAAAATCAATTAAAGTCGTTCTGAAAGAGGACTTGAACAATTTTAAAAAGGATGCATGAATAAATATAATCTTAACAAACTATATGACATTACAATTTATAAAAAACAGATGTTTCATTGAACTACATAAATACGCGAGTACATAGGTATAATTTTCTTCAAATTGCGTATATTTAATTGGCGCTGAACAAAGCTTGGTATTAATACAACTTAAAATGTGTGTGTGTGAGTCAAATAACAATAACTAATACTTACTTCCATGAATTAATTACCAATAGATAGTAATTTTTTATTAGGTTGGCGTAATTTTTATTTTATCCACTCAGTTCAACTTTAATTAACACATTAGAGACAAATCGGTATTACGTCCTCGACAGAGCTTATCAGTTAATTGCATGTTCGTGTGTATGTATCGCCCATAACAATTCCCGACCAACCGTAGTGCGAGGGTTTATGAATTAGCGTTTCTGTGTTAAATCACAAATTAATCAATTCCCTTTGTTTGGACACAAAAAACATCCGTCATACTGAACTTGTTACCGAATAAGTATTTCCACTTATTTTCCAAAACGCAAGTGATGACAACTACTTGATTCAGTCGGTTACCACTAAAGCGCAACTCACCCTTAGGGCAATCTTTTCATTACTGAAGTACAAGAGTAAGTTCGTGATATACTCTGGCTTCTTTCATCGTCTGAAATATAAACGAATACTATCGCTACACTGATAGTACGTAGGACAACAAGAATAGAGACAACATGCTTTCAAGCAATCATTCACTCTTAAATCCAGGAGGATATAATATACATAGAATGAGTACAACACCTACTAGCGTTCTAGTGTGCGTAATTTCTAGACAATCTAAACGATTTTCACGCAGACTAGTTTTGAAATGTGAGGAAGTATTTGTCCTGAAATACAATTTTAAAAAAATGAATGGAACAATAACTATTTAATGTTATATAAATGTATATACCTGCTTAATCATGGAGTTATGTATTGAAAATAATTTAATCCAGACTTTTAGATTTATTTGCTTTCCTCCAAAAGGGCCTTATCTCTAATTGGTGCACATTTTTTTTTTATAGCTAGAAGGGAATACAACTAATCTCATTCATTATAAAGAAATAAATACCTAATTTTATTGAATACGTTCTTTCATTCTAGAATGCAAATATAGTTACTTTCATGTATGTATTTGTGCGTACACTTCTAAATGTAAATACATACAGGATTATATTCAGGCTGAAGTGAAAAATGTGAACTACACCTTCAAGTAGTGTATGACATGACCTAGTGGGATCCCTATGACAAGATAGAGACATTAAAAATTACTGTAGACAGCAAATTTTGCAATAGTCCTTGCCTACATAGGAGTAGATTGCAAAATTACCTGGAAATATGTAGTGCCGATTTGACTATGTGTGATGCAATATTGTCTTTCGTTCTCGCTATAAAATCTACAGTAAATCCACTACGGATGTAGCACGTAACCCATGAACACACACTTGAAAGTGGAGAAGAAAAATACGTTGATACTTGGATACAGTTAGTTAACATATACAAAGCGTGCAGCAAAAAACGTGGTGGGTAACAGCAAACAAGTAATTCAATGTGATGACAGATGTGCTTTGGATCCTTGCATCAACTGTTTTGAGCTTGAAATTGCGGTTTCTAAGTTCGATTCCTAGTGTGACAAAAATAAGTTCAACGTACCCACATCTCTTGAGTCACTTACATTGGTTCATCTGTAGAAAAATCTTCACAGGCTTAGCACTTCTACGTCGCCACGCTAAATGCGTGCTATAGAACATATGGCCAGGCCGGATTGACAAGCTGTCTACATACATATATGTATATGTGCGTATGTTTTCAGAATACAAATTACATTTCACAATATGTGAATATGTACATATGCCTATATGAATAAAAAAATGCTGCACATTTTTGTCGTACGCTTCTACGCCGTACTACTCGAATGGCATGTAGAGTAAAACCTTAGTAAATACATGTAAGAAATTAGATCATTTTGGAGTTATTCATGCTTATTGCGATCGTAATGCCAAACTTTTCCCTAATTGTGAAGCTCGGCATTAGAATCAATGTTTGAACTTATAATTCCAATAAGAAAAAATGTGTCAACACCCAAAATGTATTCATAAACAAAAACTGCTTGTGAATATTGACCCAGAGAAACATTTTTTTGTTGGAATATGATAAAAACGCAATATTTTAAAATTGCTATTGAAAATCCCAAGTCAATGCGGTACCTATTTAGAACTCAAAATATATCAATTGGAAAACAAAAACATACCCTGGTATATGGGTGTTGACACAAGGGTTACGTAACTAAATTTACTGATACTTCACTTACAGTGCATTTAAATTCTTTTGTTTTTCAAAGTTGTTAAATTAGGCAAAAATATGAACAGCATTTCATGCGAGAGGCAAATGTTTTATTTATACATAAGGCATAGGTAGCCAGCAGAGGTGCAGAGCTTTTTGGTCTGTTCTCACTGAAAACTAGACAATACAATCATTTTTTACAAAAAACAAGTAAAACGTTTGAATCTTTGCCAAGACTTAAGTCTAGTGATTATAAAGGTGGAGTGGTATCATTAATCAGCAGGAATCTGATGTCAGGTAGCAGCTGTAGGAAGTTAAAATTAAGGAGTTTTCCAACTCTGTACTGTACATACTGTACAATGAAATTGCGTAATCACAAAATAATATTTCAATGATCATTATCATATTTATTACATTTATTAATTCGCTGGCGATTTAGTTATATGAACATGGGCTGTTTAGCAAAAATTACAACATTTGAATATCTGAATTATTTAAAGTTAATAAACAATTAATTAAACATACGTTAAATTAAAAAAACATATGAAACGGACTTAAAGCGCCAATAACTGAGTCAGGATACTAAAAACCATAATATGTAATACTCACGATATATAAAGGTTAAATTTTAAGGGCCGATGTTGAATGTGAACCACACCTGAACGTCAAATTTTTTTTTCTGCATTTCACTTGACTTTTCTCAATTTCAGACTAACTCAATTTGAACCATGGAAAGATAAACAATCGAGCAACGCGTTAAAGTTATCCAGGCTTATTTTCAAAATGGGCGTTCAAATCAAAATGCATTTCGAAGAAAATCGTCTTCAGTGATGAGGCACATTTTCACCTCAGTGGATTCGTCAATAAGCAGAATTGCCGCATTTGGGCGAATGGTAATCCAAGAGTGATTGTCGAAAAACCAATGGAAAAGAGTGGTAGTTTGGTGCGGTTTATGGGCTGGCGGCATCATCGGGCCGTATTTTTTCCAACATGAAGCCGGTTAGGCAATTACTGTGAATGGCGTTCGCTATCACGAAATGATAACAAACTTTTTATGGAGAGAATTGGAAGATATGAATGTGGACGATATGTGGTTTCAACAGGACGCGGCCACTTGCCATACAGCTAACGAAACAATGGCTCTTTTGCGCGACAAATTCAATGGCCGTGTTATCTCACGTGGTGGCGATGTCAATTGGCTGCCAAGATCATGTGATTTGACACCGTTGGATTTTTTTTTGTTGGGGTTACTTGAAAGAAGAGGTGTACGTCGATAAGCCAGCAACAATTCAAGAGCTAAAGGATGAGATAATTCGGCACATTAACGGCATAGAACCTCAATTATGCTTCAGCGTCATCGAAAGTTTTGACCATCGGATGGATGTGTGCCGGCGAGGTCGCGACGGCCATTAGACCGATATTTTGTTTATAATAAAAAGAAATTACAATAATTTGTGTATTATTCAAAATCAACACCCGCCCTTAAAATTTAACCACCCTTTACAACGGGAGCAGGTATTAGAAAATAATAACTCAAGAAAAAGAGCCGTAGCAAGATTACTACACATGGAGAGACTATTTCTAAAGGATATAAAACTTACAGGAGAATACTACAACGTCATGAACGAATATCATCAGTTAGGACATATGACTAAGTCACAGAAAATAAATGAAAATTTTTCATATTACTTACACATCATACTGTGAGAAAACCGGACAGCACTGTCACTAAATTAAGAGTGGTATTTGATGCCTCAGCAAAATCTTCAAATGAAAGCAGTCTAAATCAGGTAATGCACACAGGGCCGAAAATTCAGGATGATGTAACGTCGATTCTGATCCAATTATCGGAAACATAAGGTCGTGTTTACCGCTGACATAGAAAAAAAGTATAGCCAGATTTTCGTCGATCTCCAAGATCGAAAATATCAACGAATCTTGTGGAGACAACATCAGCTCAATTTTGGCTATCAAAAGGCGATAAAACAAATTTCGAAGGATGAAGGAAGGAATTATGCAAATGCAGAACAAATTGTACTTTCTCACTTTTACGTATGTAGATGATGTTATACCAGGAAGCGATTCCCTGAGAAGTTAAAGAGAGTAAAAGGCAACTGACTAATCTTCTTAAAAGTGGCGGATTTAATCTGAGTAAGTGATTCCACACTGCAACGTAAGCAGGTTACTGGGGAGAGAAGTTGAGTCAGTTACTTTCGAGTTCGAAAAGGAAGATCACGCTAAAACGTTGGGCTTACACTGGAGTCCAACTAAGGACTACTTCTCATTTAAAGTACAACCATACCATGTAAATACAATCTGGAGGAAACGACGAGTATTATTAGAAATTGCTCGCAAATTTGATCCACTAGGATGGCTTGCCCCAGTTGTCTTAAGGGCAAAAACCCTTTTACAAGAAATATGGATGGAAAAGGAACTGGATTGGGATAACACGCTTTCAGACCGTTTAAAGCACAAATGGAAATAATTTCGAAGAGTTATCACCAATATTAAGCAACTTCAAATGCCAAGATGTACAGAGTATTCACGCAACACCGATCTCGTCGAAATCTATAGATTCTGCGAAGCATCAGATTCATTATGGAGCTGCAATATATCTACGAATAATCAACAAAGACAACAAGGTGACAACAACTCTACTCACATCAAAAACCAAGGTAACTCAAGGAAAAGAAATTAACTACAGAAAAATAATCTTACTCTTAATATACCAAAGATGGAACGATGTGGAGCTACGATTTTAGCTAAGTTACTGTTGAAAGTGAAGAATGACTTAAATATACAATCCGTGAAAACATTTGCATGGTGTGACTCAATTGTAGTGTTAGCCTGGATCAGCGCTCAACCGAGCAAATGGAGAGCATTTGTTGCGCACAGGGTAAAAGAAATTCAAAAACTCAATACTGGATATTCATGGAATCATGTGAAATCAGAGGAAAATCCAGTTCATCTTGTTTTAAGAGGCACATCTCCAAGTTCCTTAAATGAGCTCCTTAATTCAAGACCTCTATGCCAAATGAATAACACTATCGATGACCTAGGATCTTTAACACCAGCACATTTCCTCATTGGTTCAATTATGTTCGAAAGAAGAAGAGACGACTTGTTAAACATAAATGAGAACCGACAGTTATGTGTGTACACTCAATTATACAAATATCCAAATACACAAATATGCAAATGAACATACAAATATACACACATATATTGTTATTGTTTGATACACACTTGGGAGTTGACACTTGGTCAGCTCCATTTACCTGTACATTATCACTGTGGTGGGAAATCTATCTTGAACGGTGGGAAAATGTATTTGACATATTTCTCACCTGAATACTATACTTATATGGATCTTACTCTTAATTTTTGCAAAAAAGATCAGTTCATATTTTAAAGTGAACGGTGTTCATCTTTTATAATTGGCGCAATCACAGGCGGCAGCTAAGTGATTCCATCGTGGAACTGAAGCTGAGTTCACATGTACATGTACCATAAGTACTAGTTTTTGTGGCCTTCCCCCCCTTCCTTTACCGGATATCAACGATTTACTAGTTAAATCATTTTTCGCTAAATAATGATTCTGTCAATTCAAACATGCCTGTTCAACAATTCTTAAGAGTTCACTCAGACACCATTCCAGATTATGATGGTGACGTGAATAAATTGAATATATTCATTGAAATTATAGATTCTATTGTCACACATTTTTATGATCGAGACATTCCGCACAATTATCAAAATGTAATGATATATAGAACTTTCTTAAGTAAACTTAAAGGCGCGGCTAGAGAAGTAGTTTAGTAACATTAGTGGTGTTAATACTATAAATGTAATAAAGCATGAGTTAATTGTCAATTTTAGCGACCACCGTGATGAGTTTTTCTTGTCTTTCGATCTAAACAATTTAAGACAACCTGCTGCAGTTAAAAGAAAAAGTCGACCGTTCTATTCAAGTGGTTTATTGAAACTTAGAAGAAGGTTGTATAATGTTGTAGGCTTTATATATGGAACAGAGAATAGGAATAGTAAGTGTAGTAGTGCAAGAGAGTGGCAAAAATATTCATAAACAGTTTTCTCTCTAACACTCCCACTTTTATTAATATTTTGTTATTAATTCATTAGCTTTTAATTGCAAAATTCCATTCGATTCAATTAAAAAATCTTCATGGTTTTAATAAACTCAATAAAATTTACAAATTAACATATTAAGAAGAATATTTAAAGTTTGATGAACAAATTCCAAGCATATCCCTTTGTTTTACAAAACTATCACGAGGAAGAGGCCTTGTCAGGATATCTGCTTTTTGCAGTTGGGATGGAACATGTACGATGTCATAAGCCTTTTGAGTGTACTTATTACGTATGAAGTGACATCGATATGTTTCGTTCTTCTAAGAAACTTGGGGTTTTTGATTAACCGAATTGCGCTCTCGTTATCCAGAAAAAGTGTTGAACTTCGACAACAAACATAAAGGCTTTTCAGCAACAACGTGACCCAGGATAGCTCCTTAACTGCTTCAGCTGCTGCTACATACTCTGAATCTGTTGTAGAGAGTGCCACACACCGTTGTTGAGTAGAGCCCCAAGAGATAGGAGCACCATCGAGGAAACAAACAAAACCGCTAGTAGAGCGTCTGGTACTTCAATCTCCAGCAAAATCGGCATCGCTGTAAGTTTTAAGTTTAAATTTATTATCTGAATTAAAAAGTATACCATAATCTTGAGTTGGCTGGTTTCTCCATGTACTTACTAACAACTCCTAGAGCAAAGGATATGTCTGGTCTCGTCCCGATGGCAAGGTACATCAAACTGCCTACAGCTGCTCTATACGGAAAACTATAGTCGCGATCCTCATCGTCATCATTTTCAAAAACTGATTTGTCGTCTGGTGTTGCGACAATATTTGATTCCATCATCCCAAACTTGGAAACCATTTTCTCAACAAGGCTTTTTTGGGTCAAGTGTGTATCGCCGTCTTCAAACTGTTTGATTTTCAATCCCAGAAAGTACTTTGCTTCGAAAACTTTGAGAACGAATTCTTTCTGCAGATGATCGAAGAGTGATTTGATATTTTTTCATTATCTGCTGCTACAATACCGTCGTCAATGTAGATTGCCAGAATGATTCCTTCTCCGACAAACACGCAAGGATCGGCATCAGATACTTTCAGATGAAAGCACTGAAGAAATGAATTTAATCTTTCATTCCAACACCGCGATGCTTGCTTAAGCCCATAGAGCCTCTTTCGAAGACGACACACACGCCGTGTTTTGTCGTTGAATCCTTCAGGCTGCTTCATACAAATTTCTTCCTTAAGAAACCCATTTACGAAGGCTGTTGTGACATCAAATTGCCTCAGTTTGAATTTTCTTGAAGCTGCCAGCCGAAGAATTGTTCTGATGGAGCTAAATCGTGCCACCGGGCTGAAAGTTTCTTCATAATCCACTCGCTTTACTTGGAAGAAGCCTCTTATTACGAGTCTAGCCTTAAAACGCAAGGGTTCGTTGGTGCTGGAGCCTTTAAATTTAAACACCCACTTATTGTCGATTATTTTTCGACCTTCGGGTGGTTGGACAAGCTCCCAGGTTTCATATTTTTTTTCAAGTGCATCCATTTCGTCTCTCATTGCCGACTCCCACTTTTTCGAATACTTCGAAGTTAAAGCCTCACCAAGGCTTGAAGGCTCTGAAACGTCTGCAACATAAACACACCCTGCTATCATCTGGCTGAAATGGAACTGCCGCCTTGTTCGATGCACTTCTTAAACGGTCTTTAAATGTAGTATCCGGATGATCATCCTCCTGTTCATCCGCAGATTGAAACACGTCATTATTTGCACTTTCAGCTACAATCGGTTGTACTAAAGAGTCATTATGCCTCATATAATTATAAAAATGTTCATCATTTGAAAATAAAAATGTTGCAGCATTTTCATCAGACTTTCTCATATCATAATTTGGATCTGAATCTTTAAATATTATGTCTCGACTAACCTTAATAATGTTTGTGCCTTTTATCCAAACTTTGTAACCCTTGACACCCTCCATGTATCCAACAAATATCCGGTTTTCGGACTTGACATCCCATTTCTGCCTTTTTTTGATCAGGAACGTGGATATAGCAGATTGATCCAAAAACTTTCCAATTTACACAATTTGAGACCAAATCCATAGTAATATGATGCCAGTAAATAGCGCGTATGATGATTTGTTGTTTGAGTTTAAACACGTCCGGTTAATGACAAAAGCAGAAGTGTTGATTGCCTCCGCCCAGAATCTTAAAGGCAAGTTCTTCGCATGTAGCACTGTGCGAGCAGCTTCCACCAGAGTTCTTATTTCCCTCTCCGCACGGCCGTTCTGTTGTGGGTTATATGGCACAGATGTTTGGTGAGATATTCGATTTTGTAACATTATACGCCTAATGGTTTCATTTTTAAATTCGGTGCCATTGTCACTTCGTATTGTTTTTATTGTTGAACCAGTCTCTGTCTCCAATTTTATGATGTACTGCTTCAGACATTTAAATAGTCATCCTTAAAGAGTAAGAAATATCTAGAGTTTGTAGAGAATGCTGTTGCATTGGACCACACAAATCCACATGTACTAATTCACCAGGCTGCTGTGCTCTGCTTTCGCTTACAGGATATTTCAATTTTGATTGCTTCCCAAAAACACAAGCTTCACAAAAGAAATCGTTTGAGACATTAACCAAAATGTTTTCATTCAATAAAAATTTTGAAACCGTGTGCTTATTTTGATGTGCTAACCGTTCGTGTCACATTTTAAATGTATCGACTTTATCGGCCACATTAGCAAATAGAGAATTTTCCACTTAAAACATCATATGAAATAAAGACTTTTGCCGAACTCCTACTGCTACTATATTCCTTTTATGACGCAACTCACACTTCATATTGTCAGATATAAAAGCCCTTATCCAAAGTGGCATTTGATGAAAAAAGGTTAACTTTTAAATCCGGAAATAACAACACGTCTTTTAAATATTTCTTTTGCCAAATGGAGTTATTGTAGGCAAGAATGTTAATGTTGCCGCGACCGATAGCAAAAATCAATTCTCCGTTTCCCACACGAACACTTTGTGGTTCACTAAAATGACTGTACGTAGAAAAAAAATTTTTATTGAACGTCATGTGGTTCGATGCTCCAGAGTCCAAAATCCAACTATCATTACGGTTTTCACTGTTGTCAAAAGCGAGAGTATAAATGAATGGATCTTTCTGGTTCTCCGCTTTGCTCTGGTATCGGTGAGAGAATTTTTGTTGATTTTGGAAACCGTTCTTCCTCTTTGAGCAATTTTTCTTCCAGTGTCCAGGTTTCTTGCAATAAAAGCACTTACCACCTCCGCTACCACTTCCTTTGCCTATTGAGTGAGAATAATTTTGTTGGTGTGGCTTTCTCGCGGCTACAAATGCACTTTGTTGTTGATGAATATTTGGTTGTTGTATACTTCGCATTTCTTCGATAATAAGGCGGCTGGTTAAATTTGAGAGTGTCCGCTCCGAAGCACTTGTTGATTCCCGTGCTGTGTAAAAGTGCTTGTATGTTTCTGGTAGTCCTCAAAATTTTTGTTATGAGCATGTTGTCTGATACATTCTCACCCAGATCACGTAATTGCTGTACAATCGTCTCCAACTTGGATATATATATAGCAATGTCATCTCTTTCATCTTTTACGAAGGAATAGTACCTTTGTTGTATCATATGAATGTTGGTGAGTGACTTCTGTTCATATACAGCTTCTAGTTTCTCCCACATTTCTTTTGCAGTATTGCAATTCATTATATGTGTAAGTGGTTGCTGACCTAATGCCGTCACAATAACTTTCTGAACTTTGCAATCAGATGTGATAAATTTCTTATATCTATAACACATAACCCATGTTGCTGGTTGCTTCAGCTCACCGGTAACCACCTCATATAAGCCACATAACACACACCACACCTTAATATGACTTTAATCTGGAATTTGCAGGACGGCCACTGCTCCACAGAATTAAGTTTTTCGACTTTTGCTTCGATTTCCATTGCACATTTTTGCACAATTTAAAATGATGCCTTCAGTGCATATGGGCTGGGCCCTTAACCTGTTGCAATTAAAAAACAAGTCGACCGTTCTATTCAAGTGGTTTATTGAAACTTAGAAGAAGGTTGTATAATGTTGTAGGCTTTATATATGGTACAGATAATAAGAATAGTAAGTGTAGTAGTGCAAGAGAGTGGCAAAAATATTCATAAACAATTTTCTCTCCAACACAAACGATAAGTGAAACCCTTTAGCAATTTTATGACAAGATTCGTAAAAAGACGTCCTAACAAACACACACAATATAAAAAAAACCCACAAATTGTTTCTTTCTCACAAATTACAAGTAATTCCAATGTTCCGATTACTTCAATTTAAGAACAGCCAACTTCATCAAAATTTGCTCAAACGCAAGTTTGCGGTAAACCAAATCCAAATTCAAACAAGAATGCACAAAAACCAATACCGATGAACATGTCAACAGCTCAATAAACTGCTATTGTGACTGTGAAATAAATTGCATTGTGACCAAAATCAACAAACGTGCAGTTTGAATATTCAGATCCCTGTTCCGAAGACCGGGATTTCAATAAATTTAACAAGCCCCGAACTTATTCCAATATTTTGTACTCTTCTCAAATAGACATTCAAAAACTCAGCATTAAGGTTAATACTTAAGTGATACATCTTTGAAGATGTTATCACTGATCAAGTTCAACAAGAAATTGTTAAGAAAATTCACGAATATATAACTAACCATCCAGTCGATGACATCGTACGTGACATGTCGCACTGTACTATCGAGCTATTTATCTTTTTCTATTTTCCCCGGAGTTTTGTTAAACGTTAAACATACTGAAGAGGGGCACATCACCATCTCAAGAAGACATTTCTAGAAGTTCGAAAATGACTGCTATAAGCCGAAATGAGTTCCACTCCAGACTCAACCTGACAGTGATTTTAGTGATGAACCATGTGTTTTAAGTAGGTTAGGTTAGGTTAGGTAGTGGTGGCTGACTGCTGCAGAGCAGTCACACTTAGGCCAGAGTAGGCCCATTGTGATACCACGCGGATTGACTTCTCCTCTCCTTGCGTAATCACAAAATAATATTTCAATGATCATTATCATATTTATTACATTTATTAATTCGCTGGCGATTTAGTTATATGAACATGGGCTGTTTAGCAAAAATTACAACATTTGAATATCTGAATTATTTAAAGTTAATAAACAATTAATTAAACATACGTTAAATTAAAAAAACATATGAAACGGACTTAAAGCGCCAATAACTGAGTCAGGATACTAAAAACCATAATATGTAATACTCACGATATATAAAGGTTAAATTTTAAGGGCCGATGTTGAATGTGAACCACACCTGAACGTCAAATTTTTTTTTCTGCATTTCACTTGACTTTTCTCAATTTCAGACTAACTCAATTTGAACCATGGAAAGATAAACAATCGAGCAACGCGTTAAAGTTATCCAGGCTTATTTTCAAAATGGGCGTTCAAATCAAAATGCATTTCGAAGAAAATCGTCTTCAGTGATGAGGCACATTTTCACCTCAGTGGATTCGTCAATAAGCAGAATTGCCGCATTTGGGCGAATGGTAATCCAAGAGTGATTGTCGAAAAACCAATGGAAAAGAGTGGTAGTTTGGTGCGGTTTATGGGCTGGCGGCATCATCGGGCCGTATTTTTTCCAACATGAAGCCGGTTAGGCAATTACTGTGAATGGCGTTCGCTATCACGAAATGATAACAAACTTTTTATGGAGAGAATTGGAAGATATGAATGTGGACGATATGTGGTTTCAACAGGACGCGGCCACTTGCCATACAGCTAACGAAACAATGGCTCTTTTGCGCGACAAATTCAAAGGCCGTGTTATCTCACGTGGTGGCGATGTCAATTGGCTGCCAAGATCATGTGATTTGACACCGTTGGATTTTTTTTTGTTGGGGTTACTTGAAAGAAGAGGTGTACGTCGATAAGCCAGCAACAATTCAAGAGCTAAAGGATGAGATAATTCGGCACATTAACGGCATAGAACCTCAATTATGCTTCAGCGTCATCGAAAGTTTTGACCATCGGATGGATGTGTGCCGGCGAGGTCGCGACGGCCATTAGACCGATATTTTGTTTATAATAAAAAGAAATTACAATAATTTGTGTATTATTCAAAATCAACACCCGCCCTTAAAATTTAACCACCCTTTACAACGGGAGCAGGTATTAGAAAATAATAACTCAAGAAAAAGAGCCGTAGCAAGATTACTACACATGGAGAGACTATTTCTAAAGGATATAAAACTTACAGGAGAATACTACAACGTCATGAACGAATATCATCAGTTAGGACATATGACTAAGTCACAGAAAATAAATGAAAATTTTTCATATTACTTACACATCATACTGTGAGAAAACCGGACAGCACTGTCACTAAATTAAGAGTGGTATTTGATGCCTCAGCAAAATCTTCAAATGAAAGCAGTCTAAATCAGGTAATGCACACAGGGCCGAAAATTCAGGATGATGTAACGTCGATTCTGATCCAATTATCGGAAACATAAGGTCGTGTTTACCGCTGACATAGAAAAAAAGTATAGCCAGATTTTCGTCGATCTCCAAGATCGAAAATATCAACGAATCTTGTGGAGACAACATCAGCTCAATTTTGGCTATCAAAAAGCGATAAAACAAATTTCGAATGATGAAGGAAGGAATTATGCAAATGCAGAACAAATTGTACTTTCTCACTTTTACGTATGTAGATGATGTTATACCAGGAAGCGATTCCCTGAGAAGTTAAAGAGAGTAAAAGGCAACTGACTAATCTTCTTAAAAGTGGCGGATTTAATCTGAGTAAGTGATTCCACACTGCAACGTAAGCAGGTTACTGGGGAGAGAAGTTGAGTCAGTTACTTTCGAGTTCGAAAAGGAAGATCACGCTAAAACGTTGGGCTTACACTGGAGTCCAACTAAGGACTACTTCTCATTTAAAGTACAACCATACCATGTAAATACAATCTGGAGGAAACGACGAGTATTATTAGAAATTGCTCGCAAATTTGATCCACTAGGATGGCTTGCCCCAGTTGTCTTAAGGGCAAAAACCCTTTTACAAGAAATATGGATGGAAAAGGAACTGGATTGGGATAACACGCTTTCAGACCGTTTAAAACACAAATGGAAATAATTTCGAAGAGTTATCACCAATATTAAGCAACTTCAAATGCCAAGATGTACAGAGTATTCACGCAACACCGATCTCGTCGAAATCTATAGATTCTGCGAAGCATCAGATTCATTATGGAGCTGCAATATATCTACGAATAATCAACAAGGACAACAAGGTGACAACAACTCTACTCACATCAAAAACCAAGGTAACTCAAGGAAAAGAAATTAACTACAGAAAAATAATCTTACTCTTAATATACCAAAGATGGAACGATGTGGAGCTACGATTTTAGCTAAGTTACTGTTGAAAGTGAAGAATGACTTAAATATACAATCCGTGAAAACATTTGCATGGTGTGACTCAATTGTAGTGTTAGCCTGGATCAGCGCTCAACCGAGCAAATGGAGAGGATTTGTTGCGCACAGGGTAAAAGAAATTCAAAAACTCAATACTGGATATTCATGGAATCATGTGAAATCAGAGGAAAATCCAGTTCATCTTGTTTTAAGAGGCACATCTCCAAGTTCCTTAAATGAGCTCCTTAATTCAAGACCTCTATGCCAAATGAATAACACTATCGATGACCTAGGATCTTTAACACCAGCACATTTCCTCATTGGTTCAATTATGTTCGAAAGAAGAAGAGACGACTTGTTAAACATAAATGAGAACCGACAGTTATGTGTGTACACTCAATTATACAAATATCCAAATACACAAATATGCAAATGAACATACAAATATACACACATATATTGTTATTGTTTGATACACACTTGGGAGTTGACACTTGGTCAGCTCCATTTACCTGTACATTATCACTGTGGTGGGAAATCTATCTTGAACGGTGGGAAAATGTATTTGACATATTTCTCACCTGAATACTATACTTATATGGATCTTACTCTTAATTTTTGCAAAAAAGATCAGTTCATATTTTAAAGTGAACGGTGTTCATCTTTTATAATTGGCGCAATCACAGGCGGCAGCTAAGTGATTCCATCGTGGAACTGAAGCTGAGTTCACATGTACATGTACCATAAGTACTAGTTTTTGTGGCCTTCCCCCCCTTCCTTTACCGGATATCAACGATTTACTAGTTAAATCATTTTTCGCTAAATAATGATTCTGTCAATTCAAACATGCCTGTTCAACAATTCTTAAGAGTTCACTCAGACACCATTCCAGATTATGATGGTGACGTGAATAAATTGAATATATTCATTGAAATTATAGATTATATTGTCACACATTTTTATGATCGAGACATTCCGCACAATTATCAAAATGTAATGATATATAGAACTTTCTTAAGTAAACTTAAAGGCGCGGCTAGAGAAGTAGTTTAGTAACATTAGTGGTGTTAATACTATAAATGTAATAAAGCATGAGTTAATTGTCAATTTTAGCGACCACCGTGATGAGTTTTTCTTGTCTTTCGATCTAAACAATTTAAGACAAACTGCTGCAGTTAAAAGAAAAAGTCGACCGTTCTATTCAAGTGGTTTATTGAAACTTAGAAGAAGGTTGTATAATGTTGTAGGCTTTATATATGGAACAGAGAATAGGAATAGTAAGTGTAGTAGTGCAAGAGAGTGGCAAAAATATTCATAAACAGTTTTCTCTCTAACACTCCCACTTTTATTAATATTTTGTTATTAATTCATTAGCTTTTAATTGCAAAATTCCATTCGATTCAATTAAAAAATCTTCATGGTTTTAATAAACTCAATAAAATTTACAAATAAACATATTAAGAAGAATATTTAAAGTTTGATGAACAAATTCCAAGCATATCCCTTTGTTTTACAAAACTATCACGAGGAAGAGGCCTTGTCAGGATATCTGCTTTTTGCAGTTGGGATGGAACATGTACGATGTCATAAGCCTTTTGAGTGTACTTATAACGTATGAAGTGACATCGATATGTTTCGTTCTTCTAAGAAACTTGGGGTTTTTGATTAACCGAATTGCGCTCTCGTTATCCAGAAAAAGTGTTGAACTTCGACAACAAACATAAAGGCTTTTCAGCAACAACGTGACCCAGGATAGCTCCTTAACTGCTTCAGCTGCTGCTACATACTCTGAATCTGTTGTAGAGAGTGCCACACACCGTTGTTGAGTAGAGCCCCAAGAGATAGGAGCACCATCGAGGAAACAAACAAAACCGCTAGTAGAGCGTCTGGTACTTCAATCTCCAGCAAAATCGTCATCGCTGTAAGTTTTAAGTTTAAATTTATTATCTGAATTAAAAAGTATACCATAATCTTGAGTTGGCTGGTTTCTCCATGTACCTACTAACAACTCCTAGAGCAAAGGATATGTCTGGTCTCGTCCCGATGGCAAGGTACATCAAACTGCCTACAGCTGCTCTATACGGAAAACTATAGTCGCGATCCTCATCGTCATCATTTTCAAAAACTGATTTGTCGTCTGGTGTTGCGACAATATTTGATTCCATCATCCCAAACTTGGAAACCCTTTTCTCAACAAGGCTTTTTTGGGTCAAGTGTGTATCGCCGTCTTCAAACTGTTTGATTTTCAATCCCAGAAAGTACTTTGCTTCGAAAACTTTGAGAACGAATTCTTTCTGCAGATGATCGAAGAGTGATTTGATATTTTTTCATTATCTGCTGCTACAATACCGTCGTCAATGTAGATTGCCAGAATGATTCCTTCTCCGACAAACACGCAAGGATCGGCATCAGATACTTTCAGATGAAAGTACTGAAGAAATGAATTTAATCTTTCATTCCAACACCGCGATGCTTGCTTAAGCCCATAGAGCCTCTTTCGAAGACGACACACACGCCGTGTTTTGTCGTTGAATCCTTCAGGCTGCTTCATACAAATTTCTTCCTTAAGAAACCCATTTACGAAGGCTGTTGTGACATCAAATTGCCTCAGTTTGAATTTTCTTGAAGCTGCCAGCCGAAGAATTGTTCTGATGGAGCTAAATCGTGCCACCGGGCTGAAAGTTTCTTCATAATCCACTCGCTTTACTTGGAAGAAGCCTCTTATTACGAGTCTAGCCTTAAAACGCAAGGGTTCGTTGGTGCTGGAGCCTTTAAATTTAAACACCCACTTATTGTCGATTATTTTTCGACCTTCGGGTGGTTGGACAAGCTCCCAGGTTTCATATTTTTTTTCAAGTGCATCCATTTCGTCTCTCATTGCCGACTCCCACTTTTTCGAATACTTCGAAGTTAAAGCCTCACCAAGGCTTGAAGGCTCTGAAACGTCTGCAACATAAACACACCCTGCTATCATCTGGCTGAAATGGAACTGCCGCCTTGTTCGATGCACTTCTTAAACGGTCTTTAAATGTAGTATCCGGATGATCATCCTCCTGTTCATCCGCAGATTGAAACACGTCATTATTTGCACTTTCAGCTACAATCGGTTGTACTAAAGAGTCATTATGCCTCATATAATTATAAAAATGTTCATCATTTGAAAATAAAAATGTTGCAGCATTTTCATCAGACTTTCTCATATCATAATTTGGATCTGAATCTTTAAATATTATGTCTCGACTAACCTTAATAATGTTTGTGCCTTTTATCCAAACTTTGTAACCCTTGACACCCTCCATGTATCCAACAAATATCCGGTTTTCGGACTTGACATCCCATTTCTGCCTTTTTTTGATCAGGAACGTGGATATAGCAGATTGATCCAAAAACTTTCCAATTTACACAATTTGAGACCAAATCCATAGTAATATGATGCCAGTAAATAGCGCGTATGATGATTTGTTGTTTGAGTTTAAACACGTCCGGTTAATGACAAAAGCAGAAGTGTTGATTGCCTCCGCCCAGAATCTTAAAGGCAAGTTCTTCGCATGTAGCACTGTGCGAGCAGCTTCCACCAGAGTTCTTATTTCCCTCTCCGCACGGCCGTTCTGTTGTGGGTTATATGGCACAGATGTTTGGTGAGATATTCGATTTTGTAACATTATACGCCTAATGGTTTCATTTTTAAATTCGGTGCCATTGTCACTTCGTATTGTTTTTATTGTTGAACCAGTCTCTGTCTCCAATTTTATGATGTACTGCTTCAGACATTTAAATAGTCATCCTTAAAGAGTAAGAAATATCTAGAGTTTGTAGAGAATGCTGTTGCATTGGACCACACAAATCCACATGTACTAATTCACCAGGCTGCTGTGCTCTGCTTTCGCTTACAGGATATTTCAATTTTGATTGCTTCCCAAAAACACAAGCTTCACAAAAGAAATCGTTTGAGACATTAACCAAAATGTTTTCATTCAATAAAAATTTTGAAACCGTGTGCTTATTTTGATGTGCTAACCGTTCGTGTCACATTTTAAATGTATCGACTTTATCGGCCACATTAGCAAATAGAGAATTTTCCACTTAAAACATCATATGAAATAAAGACTTTTGCCGAACTCCTACTGCTACTATATTCCTTTTATGACGCAACTCACACTTCATATTGTCAGATATAAAAGCCCTTATCCAAAGTGGCATTTGATGAAAAAAGGTTAACTTTTAAATCCGGAAATAACAACACGTCTTTTAAATATTTCTTTTGCCAAATGGAGTTATTGTAGGCAAGAATGTTAATGTTGCCGCGACCGATAGCAAAAATCAATTCTCCGTTTCCCACACGAACACTTTGTGGTTCACTAAAATGACTGTACGTAGAAAAAAAATTTTTATTGAACGTCATGTGGTTCGATGCTCCAGAGTCCAAAATCCAACTATCATTACGGTTTTCACTGTTGTCAAAAGCGAGAGTATAAATGAATGGATCTTTCTGGTTCTCCGCTTTGCTCTGGTATCGGTGAGAGAATTTTTGTTGATTTTGGAAACCGTTCTTCCTCTTTGAGCAATTTTTCTTCCAGTGTCCAGGTTTCTTGCAATAAAAGCACTTACCACCTCCGCTACCACTTCCTTTGCCTATTGAGTGAGAATAATTTTGTTGGTGTGGCTTTCTCGCGGCTACAAATGCACTTTGTTGTTGATGAATATTTGGTTGTTGTATACTTCGCATTTCTTCGATAATAAGGCGGCTGGTTAAATTTGAGAGTGTCCGCTCCGAAGCACTTGTTGATTCCCGTGCTGTGTAAAAGTGCTTGTATGTTTCTGGTAGTCCTCAAAATTTTTGTTATGAGCATGTTGTCTGATACATTCTCACCCAGATCACGTAATTGCTGTACAATCGTCTCCAACTTGGATATATATATAGCAATGTCATCTCTTTCATCTTTTACGAAGGAATAGTACCTTTGTTGTATCATATGAATGTTGGTGAGTGACTTCTGTTCATATACAGCTTCTAGTTTCTCCCACATTTCTTTTGCAGTATTGCAATTCATTATATGTGTAAGTGGTTGCTGACCTAATGCCGTCACAATAACTTTCTAAACTTTGCAATCAGATGTGATAAATTTCTTATATCTATAACACATAACCCATGTTGCTGGTTGCTTCAGCTCACCGGTAACCACCTCATATAAGCCACATAACACACACCACACCTTAATATGACTTTAATCTGGAATTTGCAGGACGGCCACTGCTCCACAGAATTAAGTTTTTCGACTTTTGCTTCGATTTCCATTGCACATTTTTGCACAATTTAAAATGATGCCTTCAGTGCATATGGGCTGGGCCCTTAACCTGTTGCAATTAAAAAACAAGTCGACCGTTCTATTCAAGTGGTTTATTGAAACTTAGAAGAAGGTTGTATAATGTTGTAGGCTTTATATATGGTACAGATAATAAGAATAGTAAGTGTAGTAGTGCAAGAGAGTGGCAAAAATATTCATAAACAATTTTCTCTCCAACACAAACGATAAGTGAAACCCTTTAGCAATTTTATGACAAGATTCGTAAAAAGACGTCCTAACAAACACACACAATATAAAAAAAACCCACAAATTGTTTCTTTCTCACAAATTACAAGTAATTCCAATGTTCCGATTACTTCAATTTAAGAACAGCCAACTTCATCAAAATTTGCTCAAACGCAAGTTTGCGGTAAACCAAATCCAAATTCAAACAAGAATGCACAAAAACCAATACCGATGAACATGTCAACAGCTCAATAAACTGCTATTGTGACTGTGAAATAAATTGCATTGTGACCAAAATCAACAAACGTGCAGTTTGAATATTCAGATCCCTGTTCCGAAGACCGGGATTTCAATAAATTTAACAAGCCCCGAACTTATTCCAATATTTTGTACTCTTCTCAAATAGACATTCAAAAACTCAGCATTAAGGTTAATACTTAAGTGATACATCTTTGAAGATGTTATCACTGATCAAGTTCAACAAGAAATTGTTAAGAAAATTCACGAATATATAACTAACCATCCAGTCGATGACATCGTACGTGACATGTCGCACTGTACTATCGAGCTATTTATCTTTTTCTATTTTCCCCGGAGTTTTGTTAAACGTTAAACATACTGAAGAGGGGCACATCACCATCTCAAGAAGACATTTCTAGAAGTTCGAAAATGACTGCTATAAGCCGAAATGAGTTCCACTCCAGACTCAACCTGACAGTGATTTTAGTGATGAACCATGTGTTTTAAGTAGGTTAGGTTAGGTTAGGTAGTAGTGGCTGACTGCTGCAGAGCAGTCACACTTAGGCCAGAGTAGGCCCATTGTGATACCACGCGGATTGACTTCTCCTAACGCTGGAACCAGTTGGTGCTGCTAATGAAACGATTTAGTTGGCCAACGCTGGCACTTTTTAGCTCGTTACGGCCACTGAAGTAGTAGGCTCCTAGGTGCAGGAACCTACGACTGGCAAGAGCACTGCAGGAGCAGAGAAGGTGATGAATGTTTTCTTCTTCCTCATGCAACTTCCTTAAAAATCATTATATGGAGCACACATCCCGCGGGCATGGGCACCAATTGAGTCTATGTAGACTGAGTGACCGTTTTAGGTTAAGTGATGGCCAGATTTCTTTTGTTTGGTGGTGGTGCCTTCTAGTCATTTGTCATTGGTGATTTTTATTGTGTGAATCTTTAAAAGATGGTAGGCTGTAGCGATCGGCGTGGAAGGTGGTACCCCTGCTATCGATAGGGATGAGGTTGTACCACATCTAGTAAGTTCATCGGCTTTGCAGTTTCCTGGTATGTCACAGTGTCCCGGCACCCACATGAGGTGAATGTTGAAATGCTCGGCCATCTCGTTAAGAGACAGCCTGCAATTAAGGGATGTTTTACAGTAGAACATGACATTGTCCAGGGATTTTATGGCGGCCTGACTATCAGAATAGATGGTGATATCCCTTTTTGATATCACATTGTTTTTGAGCCAGGACAGCGCCTCTTTATTCGCTATGGTTTCTGCCTGAAAAACGCTACAGTGATCAGGGAGCTTCTCGGAGATAGCAATGTTGAGGTCTTGAGAATAGACACCCGCACCCACCCCTTCTTTTGTCTTTAATCCATCTGCGAAAATGCGCCGTGGATCTTTCAGCGTTTGCCTGTCTAATATCCAGTCCGATCTGGAAGGAATGCCGATCGAGAATGTCTTATCGAAGATAGCTTGGGGTAATAAGCGGTCGGTGTCGCTGGGTAGGAAATTGAATTCCTTGACAAAGGTTGAGTGGCCAGTGTTGAGTTCGGACCACAATCGAAGTGTTTTGTGTCTCACGGCTGTGCTTGCTGCTGCTTGTTTCCCGAATATTTCCAAAGGTGGAAGATGGAGGAGAAATTATATATGCGTCTGACGGAGTACTTCTCAGTGCCCCGCTGATACACAGGCAGGCCAGTTTTTGTACTCGGTTGAGTGCAATACAGTTGATAGCCTTGTTTAGTGCTGTCCACCAAACTGAGTCACCATACAGAAGTGTCGGTCTGACGATAGAGGTGTAAATCCAGTGAGCGATGCGTGATTGTAGGCCCCATTTGCATCCAATGGCCGCTAAAAAGTGCAGAAGAGGCTTTTTTTACACATTGCTGGATATTGAGCTTCCAATTTAGCTTGCTGTCGAGAGTGAGACCCAGAAATTTCGCACTGGTGGTTAGCTGTAATGTAGTTCCGCACAGCAGTGGGGGGTCAAACTGGGGATACAAATATACAAAATCATCTTCTGGTGAAGTACGATATCCGTTTTTTGTGGATTGACGCCGAGTCCACATTTTGTGTCCATGATTATAGCTTGTCGAAGGCATTCTGCATTATGTCTCTTAGAGTAGAGACGAATTTACCGGATGCCGCTATGGCAAACATCATCCGCATATGCAACTAATTTGCACCCTAGCTCTTCCAGTATTAATAACAGTTCATTTACCGCTACGTTCCAAAGAAGGGGTGAGAGAACACCTCCTTGTGGGGTGCCCCTATTAACTCCTCTATGGATTTTATTTCTCCCATCTGAGAGTTTATTACTCTGCTGGTGAGTAGCTGATGAATGAAAGCCACTAGGGGCTTTCCGATCCCGAGGTTGCTAAGCGCAAGTGAAATTGCTTCCGGTTTGATATTGTTAAAAACACCTTTTTTTTCACTCATTTTTGTTTTATTTTGAATTCATTAACTTACATGCTAGAAAAAAATGTTTAAAACTAGCTTAACTAACTTAAGAAATGTTCTTACTCCTAACCTACTGACCCTATACGGGTACTCTAAGCTATTCTAATCGTAAATTTGCCTATGCCTTTCGGCTTATGCTATATGTATTTTATTGTGTTAAAGACACACCGTTTTACTTTTATTTGTTTCGCCAAGAAAACTGGAAAGAAAACTTGGCTTAAAAGCACCTTCCATGTCGAGAAATGTCACAAGTGTGTATTCTTTGAACCCGAGAGATTTCTCGATGGTGCCTATCAGAGAGTGGAGGGCTGTCTCTACAGACTTGCCCTTGTTGTAGGCATTTTCTGCAGATGAGAGTCTGTATGCTGGGATAGCTTGCCTGATATATTGGTCTATAAGTTTCTCCAGGGTTTTCAGGAGAAATGAGGACAGACCTATTGGCCTGAGGTCCTTCGGTTTGGCATGAGAGTATTTACCAGCTTTGGGAATAAACACTACTTGACCCTTTTCCATGACCTAGGGACATGACTGAGACTCATACAGCCTTTGAATATGTTGAGAATCCAAGCCATGATGAGGTCAGCTGTTCTCTGAAGCACCGCAGGGATGATGTCGTCAGGTCCCGCTGACTAGAAGGGTTTGATGCTTGTCAGTGCCCACATGATAGTAGTGTGGCTGACACTTTTAAGATCACATGGAGTTTTTGGAGGTGATACGACTTCCTTATTGGCTCTAATCGAGAAGTTGCCCGGAAAGTGCGTATCGAGAGGAGACTGAGGGTTTCCTCACTGGATGTGGTCCAGGTTCCGTCAGGTTTTTGTAGAAAGCTAGGTAATTTAGGGAATGATGCTAGAACTGTTCTTAGCCTGGAAGCCTCGGAGACTTTCGTTATGCTGAACATTAAATAGCGGTGATCAGATGATACCTCCAATTGCTATCCGCTATATGAGCTATATGACATGAGTGTAAGGTCTAGGACGTCCTGTCTGTTCCTAGTTACGAAGGTAGGTGTATTACCTTGGTTACACAAATCTAACCTACTACTTACAAGTTAATCAATACTCACCTCTTTCGTTGATGTCCGTGCTTCCCCATATTGTGTGATGGGGGTCTGCATCACAGCGCGGTTCTGGTTCTTTCCACCTCAGCAATCGTCCTTTTCAGCGTCTCTGACGGACATTCTCCATGGTCATGGGTCATGTAGGAGGAGACTAGCCATAATTTGGTTTTGCCTGCCTCCAGGCATACAGTGACTGAGTCTCGACCGCTAAGGTGGGAGAGAATATGGGTATTCAAAGAACTCTTTGTAAGTATGCAGGCTCTTGGTTTACCTTCATTCCTTACATTACAGAGGTTGAATTGCTGAGTCCTGAGTCCACGAACTATGTCGTTGACTACCCAGGGTTCCTGGGCCAGGACGATATCATCTCCGCAGGTGTTGGTACGGAGAAGAAGAGCGGCCGAGGCCGCGATGGAGTGGTGGAGATTAATCTGTGTCATCCGGAGCATGGCTGTCGGGCAACGTGTCCGCCTTAATTCCAGGCACAATCTCCACCACTGTAAAGTTAGTCTCATCGTCGGTGTCTGACTCCAGAAGAGAGTCTTCTTGACTGTTGGGCGGGTTGCTGGTTGGCTCCAGGGCTGAGAGGCCGATGTCGTCAGCTTCCTGACCATGGCTACCTAGGATATGGGTCAGTGCCTGCGTGCCAGAGCTGGAGGCTCCACCTCCTTCGGTACCATATTGGCTACGGGGGTTGCCCTCTCGATAGAGCCTGAAGTAGAGGGTTGAGTCTGGCTTGAAGCAGGAAGGTCTTTCTCCTCCTCTGCTACCGCCGTCAGTATATTAACGACAGATGAAACAGTCGAGGTGGAGGGAGGCTGTTCCGCTTTCACAATTGTCTCCCCATCCTTTTTGTACACCCTCAGGGTGATCGTCCCAAAGCCGTAGTGGATGACACCCTCCGACTTGGCAAGTGGGTCCAGTGATTCTTTGTTGATTACAATCACTGCGGACCTTGTTTCTCCCTTCAGTTCATCCAGCTTTACAGCCTTCCAATTGTGAGTAGGAAGGTTTGGGTTGCAAAGTTGGATGAACTTGAGGGGGTTCTTGGTCTACTGGGGACCTGATCCCTCGGTACAACCTCGAGCCGCTCTCCCTTCCACACCTCTCCCAGCCTTCTAATGGCTTTTTTAAAGAGATCAGCCGATCTCTGCCACGTGAAAATCACGAGCTTTATATGACCCTGGTGCCGTCTTCAGTCACGCCATACAGGTGAAAGGTATCCGTTTTCCAGCACTAGGCTCAGATAGATTTCGTTGATCGCTGACTCTACTTTCTTCCAATTCAATGGAGAGATAGCGCAGTCAGCGTCCCCTCTATCTTATACGCCGTAAGTGATGTCGCCTTTCAGCTCTTCACTATACGACCTGTTGAGGCTACTGGCAATATTTGGTGTTTCGCCACTCGGTTTCAGCCTTTTAGGCTGCGAGGGTGACGCCTCCAGTGACCTGGCGCGTTTGGACGTAGTGCCCTTGGTAGTCTCCGCCTGTGGTTGGCTTTTCACTACATTAGTCGCCCAACGCATTTTAACTTACCTGACGCAGAAGAAAATGCACAATGCATCGCTCACCTACTCAATGTGAAAAAAATGTCTACTGAATGTGAGCTCAATGTGATTATACATATCGCAGGAGTTCATCGAGCGTATAACGGATAAATACAATACTTGCTCTTTCCATACTTTAAAGTACACTCAAACAGGCAGAACACAATAAAAGAACATCCGCTTCTATTCCCACACGTTTGAATAAAATCCAAATCGAAAGACGTTCCGCAGATACTTGTAAACGATATACCGTTGGACAAGATTAACCTAATCTTGCGGTACCAGAAGAAGATTAAAGAACTTGAAATTAGCACACCATCAAAGCCCCATGCGGAGAAAGTGTAAGACACAAGAAAACTATTACTTTGCAAACGGTGGATTTAATTCCATAACAATGTGATACACAAAAAAATCGACTAATTTGCAGACAGTGCATTTGCACAACAAATCGACGAATATGAAGACTCCGCATTTAGTTCTACATAAGCGCAGCACACAAAATTTGAAGACGGTGAATATATTTTTACTCTTTTTTAATTTTATTAAATCCAAGCTTCTGATCTCTTGCCATTGGTGGGGGTAAATCTTCAGCTATAGTTGGAGGTTGATCAAGAACTGAGCTGTGACAATGGTCAAGTGGACTTATGTGGACTTATGTGTCTAATTAATGCTATCTCTTGCCATTGGTGGGGGTAAATCTTCAGCTATAGTTGGAGGTTGATCAAGAACTGAGCTGTGACAATGGTCAAGTGGACTTATGTGGACTTATGTGTCTAATTAATGCTAACGCAGCAAATATATGTTGGGATGCAGATGATATAATGTTCTCCTTAATGGTGAAATACTTAGTTTACAATGAATGTGAGTTGCTGCAAAAAGTGCTGATAAGCATAAATGAAAAGAGGTTCATGGTTTTTTTTACATTTCTATTTGATTCTCTTGCATTTTAATTTCTATTGAACTTGATATCAAGTTCCTGTGCGGCACGGAAGTTGGCTCTGAAATAACATCTCCGCCTAAAAAAGCCTTCTACAGGTCTTAAAGTGACTCGTGGAAGGTTGATATTATTAAAAACTTCTTATTTTTCCTTATGAAATTTTTATATGATATGGAAGTTATGGTATGTGCGTCGACCCCAACCTCGACGTCGTAATTTCGATTCCTGCTCTATGCGACGAAAACAATTTGTACGACCCCACCTGTTTCGAGTCACTGACAATGCTCAAAGAGTATTTCCTGTCTAGAAAAAGCTTCTCAAACCGTTCGGATTCGTCATTTAAACTGTAGGTCCCTTCCACTCGTAACAGAACAATAGCACTCACAACACGAGTGGTTGCTGAGAAGCTAGGCCCTGGCCCCCTACGGCTGTAGCGCCCTTCATGTCTAAATTCTGTGTTTTGGTATGTTACTTTGCTTATTATCACTTTTATTTTGTGTTTAACTTTAACATGTACGTTTTTTCTAATAAAATTTTTTTTTATTACGGTCTTGTTTCAAATTTTGTTTCATCAAGTTAATAGCAATAATATAATTCATTCCTACTGTTTTTACAGATTCTTATGTATATTTCAAAAGATACACAATTAGCTATGTTTTCGTTTAACATGTTTCGTATGAAAGTATATTTTTTAATTTTTATTTAATATATGGTAAAATGATTATTAATTTGTATTTCTAAATAACCGTTTTTGTTTGGAATAGGGATTATTATGTGTATTTCTTTATATAATTCTTCTGTTAGGCTTGGTATTTTAATGATAAATAAGGTGTTTGTTTTATATAAAGCCAAACTAAGATTTATATCTTTTAAATTGTTAATATTAATGTCGTACGTGTTAGTTCATTCTATGGTTAAGATATCTGTACTTAGTACTCCTAGTCTTGAAGTCATAATTATTTCCTTAATTTTTTCAAGGTTTTCGTGTATACAATTAATTTTTTCTCTTAATTTAATTTCATACTGTATCTTTGTTAAGTCTTTTTTGGAGTTGTAACTACCTATAAATTCTTCAAGTTTATGCATAATGGTGTTGGCGCTATAGTCCGGGGTGGACTTGGCCTCAACCAACATGCCTCTCCAGTCAGCACGATCTTTCGCCAGCTGCCTCCAGCTGCGCACACCTAGTTGGTAAAGGTCCTTTTCCACTTGTGCGAGGACGTCCACTGTTGCGCTGTCCCAATTGCTAGATCGATTGCTAAATATCGAAGACTTTTCTAGCCGGTGGTGTCCATCCGCTCTACATGATCTAGCCATCTTCAGCGTCGGATCCGGAGACGCTTAACTAGTTGCATGCCGCTGTACAGCCGAACAGTTCGTGGTTGAATCTTCTCCTCCAGACACCGTCAACGCAAACAGGACTAAAGATCGCACTCAGAACATTTCTCTAAAAAAAATAAAGAGCTTCTTCATCCGCTTTCAATAGCGTCCATGTCTCTGCGCCATAGAGCAGGACTGGAATGATCAGAGTTTTATATGAAGTCAACTTTGTGTTTCGAGAGATGGCTCTGTTAATCAATTGCCTATGGAGCCCAAAGAAGCAGCGATTAGCAAGAGCAGTTCTGCGCTTGATCTCGGTACTGGTGTTGTTTTCCCTATTTACTCCAGAGCCGAGGTAGACAAAGTTCTTGACCACCTCAAAGATTCTGCCGCCCATTATGGCGTTCTGTCCGAGACGTCGATGTTGTGCGTCCTTTCGTGTTGACAGCATGTACTTTGTTTTCGCCTGGTTTACCGCTAGACACATTTTAGCCGCTTCCACTTCAATGCCAGCAAAAGTCTCACATGACAGCGTGTCGCCTGTAAACCTTTTTTGACATTGAAGGACTCGGTGAGTTAATTACTGACCTTGATAGAGCAGTGAGAGTTCTCCATTGTCATCCTGCATAACCTGACGAGTTTGGCATGTCTCAATGTCAAAACTAGACATGGCACTGTATAGCTCGTCTCTATTTCCGGATGTGTTGTCGTGCAGACTGTGTTTTCCGATGACTGTAGCAAAGATTTCTTCCTTGCCCAGCTGTGCGTTGAAATCTCCTAGAACGATCTTGGTGTCGAAGCTGGAGCTTTGGTGGTATGTTCTTTCTAGGAGATCATAGAAGTCATCCTTGCTATCATCATGCTTCTCCTTCGTCGGGGCGTGTGTGCAAATCAGATGTTCCCGAATTCAGCCTTGATGCGGATTGTTAGAGGCGCTTGCTGATATAATCAAAGACTTTTTGCCTAGGCTGCCTCGAACAACGAATCCGCATCCAGATAAGCGTTGCCTCCCCTTTTTGTAGCAATCACCGTAATAGATTTCGCAGTTTCTCATCTTCCTTTTGCCCGGCCCATCCCATCGCCTGTCCTGGATGGCAGTTATGTCTTCTTTGTAGCAAGGCCTCCGCAAGTTCGTCGGCTGCACGTGGCCTCACATTACACATGCAAAACCGAATTTCTTTATCCTTTATCCGAGGCATGTTGTCGGTTCGTTACCGTGGTTTTTTTACGTGGTGAGGGAGTTAGCCTCACGCCCAACCTACAACTGCTAGGCCCATTATTTGACGTGATGCAAATGAAAGGAGTCTATGTGTTTGACTTAACACGGCTCCAATAGTAAGGCTACTTGCGTCAGTAGTTAGAATAAATTCTTTTGTAAAATCTGAGTGCTTATTTATTAGGTCATTTGACATTAAAGATTTTAATTTATCAAAAGATTCTATGTAGCTTTCGTCTTCAATAGTTATTTTGCTACCCTTTTTAAGGCATACCGTCATTAGTTTTATAATTGATGCATAGTCAGAGATAAACTTACGGTAATATCCGGTTAATCCTATTATGACTTACAAAATACAGGCATATAGTATTGATAAAATGTATATTATCAAAACAATCGAGCAGGAAACCAAAGTTAATACCTCAATGCAAGCAATGCCAGGGTCTTTATCACACACAAAAGTACAGCCCAAGAAATCCTCGTTGTGTTAAATGCGCAGGAGAGCATCTATCCGAAGAATGCAACACAAGCAAGGCTACATTTGCAACTTGCGTTAATTGCAAAGGGAAGCACCCAGATAATTACAGTGGCTGTTAGGTAGCTAAAGACCTTAAAAAACTGCAACAAAATCAAGGCAAATTTGTCTCAACCACCCAAAACCGAAGACTCAGCAAGCACAGTCGCAAGCGGAAGACGCAATACCAGCCAAGTCATCACACATTGGAGTAAAAACATTTGCTGAAACATTAGCAGCTCCGAATGAGAGTAGTAGCAAGCCAAAAGGTTCCGTTTCACATACTCTCCCTATTATACTCCATAAACTTGAGGAGCAGAGTCGGACGAACAAGCTTATTTTTGAGAGACTCTTAATACTCGAAACTAACATTAACAACAAAAATAACCGAACATGAATAAGTCAATAAGAATTTTGAAATGGAGTGCGAACGGACTTCCGCTTGACGAACTAGAGCTCTATATTCAAGAAAAAACATATCGACATATGTTTGATTTCTGAGACACATTCAACGAAGGAATCTCGATTAAGTTTAAAGTTTATTGTGGCTATCACGCCTATCAGCCATCGGTAAGGGCAAGATGCAGGTCTTCTCTGTTTATTCGAGATAACATCGAACACCTAGCAGGATTAAATATAGGGTCCCATACAATGCAATTATGTACAATTCGCGTACATAACAAACACCACCCATATGACGTATCGTCTATTTACTGCCCACCGCGCAGTCAAACAAAATGAACAATACGAATATGAAAACATACTTTATAGTCTCGATCCAAACTTTGTAGGATATTTCAATGCAAAGCATTCCTTTTGGGATCAAGACGCATCTCCCAAAAAGGTAGAACACTGTACAAAGCCGGTCTGAAACCAAGTTGCGACTTCTGCCAGACCAGACCAGCCGGTCTGATACTTAGTTGCGACTTTTGCCAGATACCAGACGTCGTTGATTTCTTCGTTATGAAGGGCATTTCCGGGAACTATATAACATTGGAAGAAAGCTTTGATCTTAGCTCAGATCATTTTCCAATTATATTGACTGAGCAACACGCACATAAAAAAGGAAGCGCCGCCTACATTACGTAATCATCGCACGAATTGGCAAGCATTTAGGAACTACTTGCTAAATCACGTTTAACTTATGATACCGCTGCGAACCCCTTGTGTGCCACATTGAGCAGTACCCCACGAAGGAAGAAATAAAAAAGCTCAAAACGAAAAAAGCTCCTGGTTACGATCAGGAGATGTTCTTAAAGAGTTATCTAAGAGATTCATTCTTAAGCTACTCTATGGAAAGCGGCCGAAGTTATTATGGTCCTATAAACCAATTTCACTTTTCCTGATAAGGTCTAAGATTTTTGAAAAAATTTTGCTGAGACGTTTAAGTTTAATTGGGGGGGAAAAACAGCATATTCCAAATCACAAATTTGGTTTTAGAAGTAAACACTCAACTATTGACATCGTATAACTGACGTAGTAGAATGGCATTTGAACAAAAACTCGTTTGTTCAGCCGCATTTCTTGATGTTTCGCAAACTTTTGACAAAGTCTTGCACGAAGGCCTGAAATATAAACCCGGAAAACTTTATAGTATTCTAGCGAACTCTCTGATAGAATCTTTCGAGTAAGGCATAGAAATGAATACTTTGCCTTTAAATATATAAATGCCAGTGTACCGAAAGAGAATGTTCTTGGCCCTCTGCTATTACTGCTGTGTACGAGTGATTTACCACAAGAAGGACACACTGTTTCAGGCACTTTTGCTGACGACACTGCCATTCTGGTAACACGGAAAACGGTAGAAGAATCTACATCAAATTTACAACGCTCACTACATCAGATACACGAATGGATGAACCCCTGGCGAATTCTCCCTAACGATGACAAATCCGTCAATATCAACCTTGCTTATCCACGTTGATAACTGGCCGGTCTTCCTAAACCGTGTCCAAATACCTTTCGGTAATGAAGGGAAATACCTCGGAATGACTCTTTCAGTGTTGTAGTAAAAACTAAATAAAAAAAAAAATTTTGGGGATTTGGTTAAACACCATTTGGAGTTACAACTTCTTCTTCTTCTTCCTTGTGCGGCGCTACAGTCCGGGGTGGACCTGGGCCTCAACCAACATGCCTCTCCAACTAGCGCGATCCCTGGCTAGCTGTCCCCAGTTTCGCACACCAAGTTGGTTGAGGTCCTTCTCCACTTGGGTGCGCCACCTTAAACGCGGGCGTCCTCTGTTGCGTTGCCCGACAAGTTCGGATTCGAAGATTCTTCGGGCCGGAGCTGTGGTGTCCATACGCTCTACATGACCTAGCCACCGTAGGCGTTGGATCCGTAGACGCCTAACTAGGCTCATGTCGCTGTACAGCCCGTACAGTTCGTGATTGAATCTTCTCCTCCAGAACCCGTCAACACAAACAGGACCAAAGATCGTGCGTAAAACTTTTCTCTCAAAGAGACCAAGGACTTCTTCATGCGCTTTCGAGATTGTCCATGCCTCCGCGCGGTATAGCAGGACTGGGATGATCAGAGTCTTATATAGAGTCAACTTGGTTCTTCGAGAGAGGGCTCTATTACTCAATTGCCTCTTGAGCCCGAAGAAACAGCGGTTGGCAAGAGTTATCCTACGCTTGATCTCGGTACTGATGTTATTAGTACAGTTTACTCCGGAGCCGAGGTAAGTGAAGTCCTTGACTACCTCGAAGTTATAGCTGCCCATTGTGACGCTCTGTCCAAGACGTCGATGTTGTATGTCCTTTTTTGAGGACAGCATATACTTCGTTTTGCCCTCATTCACCGCCAGACCCATTTTAGCCGCTTCCGTCTCAATGTTAGCAAAAGCCTCAGTGACGGCTCGCTGAGTTCTGCCAATCACGTCAATGTCATCGGCGTATGCTAACAATTGCACGGACTTCTGGAAGATCGTGCCTCTAGTGTTGGCGTGTGAGTTTCGCACGATCTACTCCAGGACGATGTTAAAGAAATCACATGACAGCGCGTCGCCTTGTCTAAAACCTTTTTTGACATTGAAGGTCTCGGTGACTTCGTTACCGACCTTGATGGAGCAGCGAGAGTTCTCCATCGTCATCCTGCACAGCCGGACGAGTTTGGCAGGAATGTCAAAACTAGACATGGCGTTGTATAGCTCGTCTCTATGCACGCTGTCATATGCGGCCTTGAAATCGACGAACAGATGGTGAGTGTCGATTTGCATTTCTTGGGTCTTTTCCAGGATCTGCCGTAGTGTGAGGATTTGGTCTGTTGTGGACTTTCCTGGCCTGAAGCCACACTGATATGGACCTATCAGATTATTAATGAATGGCTTCAGGCGGGTACACAAAACGGCAGAGAAGATCTTATATGCGATGTTAAGAAGACTGATCCCTTGATAGTTGGCGCAGTTGAAGGGGTCTCCTTTCTTGTGGATCGGGCAAACGATACTGAGATTCCACTCATCGGGCATGCTTTCCTCAGACCATATCTTGCAGATGAACTGGTGCATGTGCCCAACCAGATCATCTCCAGCTGCCTTAAATATTTCAGCGGGCAGACCGTCCACTCCAGCAGCTTTGTTAGACTTCAGTCTTGATATTGCTACCTTGACCTCGTCTAAGTCTGGGGGACGGTATTCGCGTCTGTCATCGTCCAGATTGAGTGGAACATTCTGCCTGACAGCGGTATTTTGGTCCTCATCGCCGTTTAACAGTCTGCAGAAATGATCTTTCCAGATTCTCAGTATCGACTGCGACTCTACTACCAGATGTCCATTTCCATCCCGACAGGCTTCTGTCCGAGTTTTATATGCATTGGATAATTGTTTTACCCTTTGATAAAACTTTCGGACGTCATTCCTGCAATAACACCAGGAGATGGAGATCTCCTCGACCGCGCGCTTCTCATGCTCTTTCTTTTTTCTTCTGAGAAGCCGGTGCTCTTCCCTTCTCTTCTGTTCGTAGAGCTCACGAACAGCCCTCGTTGTTCGATGCAGCGTTGCCTTGTAGGCCTTCTGTTTGGCTGCATGTGCTTGCCTGCACTCGTCGTCAAACCATGGGTTCCTTCTAGGTGGTGTCGTAAAACCCAGCACATCAGTGGCAGCTTCTTTGAAGGCTTCTTGACAACGACTCCATTCTTCTTCGATGGTTTGTGCAGGCGGCGTCGAACTTACAGAGAGTTTCTGGGAGACTCGGTCGGCAAAGATCCTCGCAGTCCGCTGCGATTGTAGCTTTGCGACGTCAAACCGTGGTGTTCGTTCTCGACTCCCTTGTTCTCGTGATATCCTGATTCTTACCTTGGCTACAACAAGGAAATGGTCCGAGTCAACATTGGCTCCTCGGAAAGTTCGGACATCGAGAATGCTGGAGGAGTGTCTGACGTCGATGGCAACGTGATCAATCTGGTTGACGGTTGATTGATCTGGGGACCGCCATGTCCCTTTGTGGATGTTGAGGTGTGGGAACCGCGTGCTAGCAACAGATAGGTTACGTCCCATGACAAAGTCCACCAGCCTTAGTCCGTTACTGGACGTGGTGTCGTGTAGGCTGTGTTTCCCTATGACTTTAGCAAAGATTTCTTCTTTACCCAGCTTAGCATTGAAATCTCCTAGAACGATCTTGGTGTCAAAGCTGGGGCATTGATCGTATGTTCTTTCTAGGAGATCATAGAAGTCATCTTTGCTACTATCATCTTTGTCCTCTGTCGGGGCGTGGGCGCAAATCAGGCTGATGTTGCCGAATGTAGCCTTGATGCGGATTGTTATGAGGCGTTCGCTTTTACAGTCAAAGCTTAAGACTTTTTGCCTAAGTCTGCCTCGAACAACAAATCCACATCCAAATAAGCGCCTCTCTCTGCTGCAATCACCGTAGTAGATGTCGCAGTTTTTCGTCCTCTTCTTGCCTGGCCCATTCCATCGCACTTCCTGGATGGCGGTGATATCTGCTTTATAGCAGTCAAGGGCCTCCGCGAGTTCTTCGGCTGCACGTGGCCTGTTAAGAGACCTCACATTCCACGTGCAGAACCGAAAAGCATGGTCATTTGTTCGTTTGCTGGGGTCGTCAACAGTAGATCGGTCAGTATCCGAGGCAAGTAGTCGTCTCTGAACAAAAATTTTTTTTACGTGGTGAGGGCGTTAACCCCACGCACAACCCCCAGCTGGGAGGCCAGGCCCATTTATTTTACCCTTGGGCGAAGGGTCCGGATGACTCCGGTATCGGTAACCTCGCTGAGGTTGTGAGTGCCGCCGTTGACCCTACACGATAGGGTTCCTCCGCCGCCAACTCTACTCCAAAATCCCGATATGACCTTAGAGGCAACCATTTAGATCTGAGCTCCGAATATGTCAGAGTAGCTCTAAAAGGAGGTGTACCCGGTAGCTCTGGATGTCGCCGTTGGCTAATCTGATGATAAGCTCCTCCGCCGCCATCCGTAGAGAAGATGAGCCCTGATACAGACTCATCCACTCTCCCCCTCTCTCGTTTGCAGCCGCCAATGACGCCCCACGGGGGTTGGGTACCCCATCTTCAGTCGAAGGTGCTCGGCTCCCGGATTTCACCACGGGGAGGTGAGAGTAGGAGTTCATTGACAGAGGCTAAGTGCAGACGCCTGTGCCTGCATAAGTCGCTTGTCAACGCTTCGAAATCCTTGGAGTTACCACATGCCCTAGAAATTCTGTTTCTTCACGTAGAAATTAAGATTTATTCAATGCTACTGTAAGATTTGCGTTCTTAAGTGTATCAAGACTTTTATGGATTGAATCCATATGTTCATTTAGGCTCGAGGAAAATATGATGATATAATCTAAGTAGACATAGCATATTTTTACTATGCAGTTTTTCTTTTTCATAAGATTCATACGTTTTTTTCATAAGTCTTTGAAAAGTTGTAGGTGCATTCTTTAAACCGAGGGCATTCGTCCAAACTCATAGTGCCCGGATAGAGTGCTAAATGATGTTTTTTTTTCTATCTTTTGGTTTTCTATTTGATAGAAACCTTTTGTTAGATCTAGTGTAGGGAAATACACTGCATGTCCCAATTTGTGTAATATTGAGTCCATGTTTGGTATAGGATATTTGTCTTCCTTAGTTACATTATTTAATTTTTCATAATCAATAACTATTCGCCACTCTTTATTACCAGCGTGGTCTTCTATACGACTCAGATTGATTATAAGGCGAAGTAGAGTACTGAAATATTTTTGATTAAAGCGTTTCTTTTATTTGCCTACCCATTTCTTTGTGGATCTCAGGATATCTAAATATCGAGTATATAGAAAAATTATTTTCCATATAGATTTTGTGTTTCATATGTTTTACATCCGTTAAAGATAAATCATCACCTTTTCTGTAAAATGCTTTATCGCATTTTTTTATTACTTTAAATAGTATTCTCTTTTCTTTTTTATTTAAGTGATCTGTTCGAAGATTCTTATTGATTTCAATTTTTATTATGGATTCCATTGGTTTTAATTCTTTAAAATAGTTTGTTGATTTTTCATATTCATAGAAGAAAATCAAAGCGTTCAAAAATAGTAATTTAAATGCGTACCTAGCTAACTTATGTGCAAAAAAAAGACTAACTACACACTCTGGAAAGCGGTAAATGGATATCATTATCGATCTCGTTGCGGCTTTTATCTTGCCATGTATTAATATCATTATTATTTTATTTTGTTTATTCTTATTTATTGATGAATAGTTGGTTTAAAATTATTTCCTCTCTGTGGGGTTTCGTATCATTAACCATATGCATTGGTCATTGGATACTAAATAGTTTTTTTCACTGAAATTAGCTTAAGGAAGATACCTATAATCGTTCGATTTTTCACTTTTTCACTTTTCAATGTTCTATATTGTTCTTCACTAAATTTAGTTAAAGTAAAAGCCAAAATTTGTTCTATTCTTCACTTTTCAATGTTCAATATTGTTCTTCACTAAATTTAGTTAAAGTAAAAGCCAAAATTCGTTCTATTCTTCACTTTTCAATGTTCAATATTGTTCTTTACTGAATTTAGTTAAAGTGAGATACCGATATTCGTTCGATTCTTTACTTTTTCATTTTCAATGTTCAATATTGTTCGCCAATTGATCGCTAGCTTTAGTAAACATTTTCAGCGGTTCGTACACAGAATCTCATCTCTTTGTTAATTTTCACTTAACTCCTAAGTGAGATCCTACCGACTGCTCCAATTTCGTTGGATACTTTTCAAACATAAAAAAATATATACACGATCTGATGTTCGCTACTTAAAATTCACAACAGCTATATCTTGTTTCTTTTCCTTCATCTTATTCATTTTTTTTGTGTTAATTTTATAAACGTTGTTATATTTGTGTATTGTTTCCGCCCTGGCAAAACATCGGCCGCGTTGAAGGGCTACGGGCTTCAAAAATCGTCAGGCAGAACCGCTAGCCTTACTATGGGGCGTCTTATTCGAGGATGGGCTGTTCTTGCACTTATTTGCTGCGAAGTGAAGGGTCAAAAGGTAGTCCTTGACCATCTCCGCCAGAACTGCTGCTTGAAATATAGTGCATCATAGTGCCATCATTTCTTTCGCGGATTTCACACCAGCTTTTCATAGACCGGCGAAATGAGAAGCCCTGGGTGGTATGAAGTCGAACTTGAATAATAAATCGGCTGCCTATTGCACACTGTTGCAGTGAACTTTTGTCTACGTGGACGACGACGAGCTTTCCACCGACGAGGATGGGCTGTTCTTGCACCTATTTGCTACGAAGTGAAGGGTCAGAAGGTAGTCCGTTGACCACCTCCGCCAGAACTGCTGCTTGAAACTGTTTTTTGCATCATTTCTTTCGCGCCGAAATGAGGAGCCAAGTCAACGCGACATATTAGAAGAGGTAGTTGTGATCTAATTCGACAGCCGGTAAATTATCCATGATTTGCTTCAGCAATTTTGGCCTGTACCTAAAGCAGTGTACACACTTTTGCACAGTTTTTCTGCATACTTCTTGGGCATTTACTAGTCAAAACCTCTCATGAAGCAGCTCTACCAATGCTTTGGGACCAGCATGACAATATTATATGTGCAAATACCGCAAATGCGTCTTGAAAAAGTTCGTATTTTTAAAGTAATAGCGGAAATTTCCGTCCGCCAACTTAAAGAAGCGAGAATGTGACTTCTCCATCTTTGAAATTATACATAGCTCTAATAATAAAATGTTTGCTTTGGTTACGATAGGGCAATCTCGTAATCATTTACGTGTTTGTGATGCTACTTACGAACAGGTATGGAAACAGTTAGAAAAGCGGTACGATAGACCGCGATACGTCATAAATAGTTATATTACAGCGTTCATGGAGTTACCATCCGCAAATAATTCGAATGTTAAGTTACGAGATCAAAATCTCGATGAGAATTCGTTAAATCTAACAAATTTTGCTTTAATTGCCTTAAAAGTGGTCATTCTTCAGCGCGTTGACAATCCAAGTTTCGTATGGTTCGCTTAGACTCTTCGTATTCGAACAATACCCCAAAGGATTCTTCATCTTCAACCAAACCTTCAAATTGGTGCCAAGCCCGAGATTTTCAGTCAAATGGGTCAATCGCTTCAAACTGTCCCCTTGTTACCGCCGAAATCTCCGATTCCGATTGGGGTTGGGCGGAAGAACGCCACCAGCTAAATCGAAAATGGCCGTGGGTATAAGATGGTTAATATGGGCGCCACGCAGTTGCCCTTCCGCTCAACACGCTTCCTACTCCTAAAACTGCGACTAGGAGGAGGAATCCAATTTCCGCTAGGACTTGCACCCGGTCCACAAAAAAAAAAATAAAAACAAGACAGTACAACACAGCAAAAAAAAGGACCATACACACTTGACTTGACAGTTCACAATTTATTAAGGCTAAGTTCTTAAAACTAACTTAATGTACAATTCGAAACCAAAAAAAATAAATGCAATGTTATGAATTCTTATTTAGACCACTTAACCTACTGAATTACAATTATATAGATTTCAACTCAAAAGAAAAAAAATAGGAAAACTTTTGAACACAGACAAAGGACGGTACACAGGGAAAACAGAAATCGCGAAAGAAAGAAAAATGCTACCGACGAACAACAACACGCGGAGCTGGTTTTTGAACCTGCATGTCGGATCTTACAACGCCCGTAATACTCCACGCCCGCCTCAGACAATTCGACCGGCGATCGTTACGAAGGCAAACTAATACAGAAGCATATACACACGCATAAGTGGGATTATTATTATAATACTACGAGAGAAAGAAAAAGTTGTGAATTCTATTTAAATTAAAATATACCAAAAAAAAACGAGTGAGAAAAAAAAACAATACATATATATATAAAAAAAAAGATTAATAATTTCTCCTTCCCTTGAGTGGGAGAAGTCACCTGTCTGCTTCCTGGCCTCGTCGATCAGCGTCAACTCTCTCCTGCTGCGTCTGATTATACACCACCAACGGAACTTAGTTTTTTTCCTTTCCTTTTTTTTTTCCACTTTACTGGCACCTTACTTTCTATTCCTTTTTTTTTCAACTTATTTTTTTCAATCAATTCACGTTTTTTTTCTTTGACTATACTTCTGACTTTTTTTTCAATTCAAATTCAATTTTCCTTTTTTTTTCGATCAATTCATTTTTTTTTTTTTTTTGAATTCTGAGTTAACACCTTCCTATGTGAAAATTCACCCACTCTACCACTTTAATTTTATCGTATGTTTATTTTTATTCTTTTTTTTTATTTCCAATCGTAATTTTTTTTTCTATTCTGGCCAAACCACACTTCGTTTTTTTGGTGGTGCACTCCACTGTCGTTTTCCTTTCTTTTTTTTTTTTTTTAAATTGAACTTTTGCTCAGACCCGCATTTACCGATTTAGCGCTGAGCTTCTGTCCCGGCTGCTTTGCACGATCGAACCCTCGCTACAAAACACTCGATTGGGTGGCAAAATAACAATCTAATATAAATCAAAAAAAATAAAACAGTCCTTCACTTAAACTGGAAGTTTCCACTCATTTCACTCGCGTGCGTTACATATCTATATCAGATATGCACGTCATCCACATATATATGCACATATGTGCATATATCAACTACATACATATGTACAAGAACCAATTATTTCATAAACGCTTACCACGCCATTTGGTAAACAGTTAACATCACGCCACTTGACTAACAAATATGACGCCGCTTGACAAACGTCAAAGAGCCAACAGTTCTGCCAAGCCGATATTAAAGACCAAGCGGAGGAAGACAACAAGCAGCAGAGAGAAGTCATTCGATGAGAAAAAGTGAACTAGTGTACACCTCGTGGCAATAAAGCCTAATATTATAAATTATATATTGAATTCATTTTGAGATATTAACAGTTTATAACAATTATAAAAGAGTGTAATATTGTATTACAAACAAAATTAAACATAACTGGCGCAGTCGATTTTGGAACAACTTATTCAACACCTGTAGTGAAGGAAACTGGAGTAGCTACTATTGTATTGGATAAATTTGAAGCACACTTCGAAATACAATCGGAGCGGTGGATTTCAATCCTCTAGCATCTTAGAGAACCCACGCGGAGTCCCAGAGCACATGGTGAGTCCAATCCTAACTACTTTATTTATCGGTATCTATGCCTCCCGTCACCTTAAACCCTAAGACTCAAAAACTGAGTGCTAATTCAACACTCCTTATCCCAAGTTGGAGGAAAAAAATAAATTTGAAGAAAAATAATTTGAGAGGCACAGTCCGGTGTAAACAAGAAAAAGCAGGTGAAATGTTACCAAACATTGCTTCGGACATTTTTAATTCGCTCCGCATTCCGGATGCGATTAAAGATGTTCCAACATTCGACGGAAACCCACGCATTCTCTTCGATTTCTTGAGTAATGTTGATGAAATTCTGAGCTTAATGCCTCAATTAGATCTTAATCCTAGTTATAAGAAAATTATTGTAAGAGCGATTAGGAATAAGGTAGTAGGACAAGCCAACGAGGTCCTTAATATGTATGGGACACCTATTGACTGGGAGGAGATTAAAAACAATCTGATTGTTCATTACGCGGATAAAAGGAATGAAACTAGCCTTATTAGAGATTTGCACCAGCTAAGGCAGAGAGGTGATTCTATTGAAGTATTCTATTCCAAAATAATTGAAATACTTTCTGCAATGATGAACCATCTTAAGGTCCATGAAAAAAATGAAAATGTAATTGCAGCAAAGCACACATTATACCAGGAAATGTGCCTTAACGTATTCCTGTCGGGACTTAGTGAGCCTTTGGGGTCCACGGTTAGGTCCATGCGACCAATGAAGTTAACTGACGCCCTAAATCTGTGTCTGCAAGAACAGAATAATAGTTATCTTCCACCCATAACATACCAACAGCAATTCCCCCGTAGATACTATAGACCCACTTTAGATAATAGGCAGCCATCTCCACAAAACCCTATAGGTAGTTTCTATCAACCGACAAGACAATATCATCGCTCTAGTAATATTGGAGGAAATAGTCAGCTAAGACAAATTAATCAGAGGCGTGATAATCTAGAGCAAAATAGTTTCAACAATGCCAATGTAAGAAGAAACGACAACCCTACACAGAGCAATAACTATGGCATAAGTCGCAATCGCATATAGTGCCAACTCCAGACTTAGTTTTCGCAATGGTGGACAGCAGGAACTACACAATATAGAAAGCAGCAATTTAAGTCATAACAGAAGCACAAGAAATCCTGTTAATTCGAATAGGGAAATAATAAGTGAAATAGATGACGCAAATTTTTTTATGCAAGCCACGGACAACCAATAGGGTACTGTAACCGATTTAGTAAAACACTTTATATTTATTTTTCAACTTTATTAATACTTTCTAGGATGCACGTCGTTATTCCTTCGCAGGTCACACAAGAATGAATATCTTTTTATCTACACTCCTCTCACACCGGTAGTCTCTCTTACACATTTACTCTCTTTCCTTAGAAGAGTGCCTGGATTGATTTGAAGGGCTACTACAACTCGGCCTTCCTGACTCCAAATCGTCCCGATTCCTTTGTAAACTGTATTTTTTATCATTAACCCAGGCTTTCATGTTTGCCACTTCCCATATCCCTTCATAAGGTATCTGTCCTAGTTGGAAACCCTCAACTTCTGTCAACAAATATCTATCATTTGGTAGAATCTTTGATATCCTATATGGACCTTTAAACCTGGGAATAACCTTCTTACACGCACCTTTTCGGCTTTCATGATTCTTAACCATAACATAATCGCCTAATGCGTATTTCATATCAATTCTTTTGTTGTCTTTTGATATCTTATTGCGAGTCTGGTTTGTAGCAATTTTCTCTGCGGCTTTTGTTCTCATTTTTTCCAAATCTCTCCCGAGTATTTGTTGGTTACACTCATCCAAACGCTCCTTCAAATGGTCTATCACAACACCTCGTTGTCCAACTCCAAATAGCAACTCGCTCGGTGTTGCTGACGTACTACTGTGAATGGTGTTATTTAGTGCAAACTCTATTTTTGGCAATACTCCCTCTAAAGAAATTATTGTACCGGCACTAGTCATTTTTGCTATCATTGGACCTATTGTTCTATTGACTCTTTCAACCTGTCCGTTGGCTTGGGGGGACCCTGTCGCAATCTTTATGTGACGAATATTGTTTTCCTTCATAAATACTTCAAAATTGCTTGAAGTAAACGCGCTGCCACGATCTGAAACCAATGATTTTGGTCGGCTGTAGAATGTGAAGTATGATTCTAAGCAACTTAAAACCTCTCTGGTATTAGTCGACTTAGTTGCAAACAATTTGACGTACTTTGTGAATGCGTCTATTATCAGGAAAACGTATTTCTTTTTTCCTTTTTTCATTGAAATCGGACCCAAATGATCTATATGCACAGTATCGAAGGGCGTATTCCCTTTGGGAATGCTATGTAAGAATCCCTGGTGTTTACCTTGCTTAGGCGAAAAAGCAACGCATTTTAAACAATTGCCAATATGATCAATCACCTTCTCTTTCATTTTTGGAAACCAGTACGTCTTCATTATAACCCCTACAACTTTATCCCTACCCATATGCCCCATTTCATCGTGATGCATCCTAATTATATTCTCCTCCATACTATAAGGCACATAAAACAACAATCTTTGCCCCAATTTCCTGTAAACTAAACCATTTCGCATCTCATAAGAACTATTTTCCTCTCTTTCAAGTTGTTCCCTAATTTTGTTTATGCTTTCATCCTTGTACTGCTTAATCGATAGGTTTTGTTCGAATGTGTTCTCTTCTAAGATGAAAACGTTTAATGCGCGACTCAAGGCGTCCACATGTTGCATTTTCGATCCCCCCCGATGCTCCAGAACGTAGTCATAATTCTGGAGTTCTAGTGCCCATCGTGCTATCCGGGGGTTTATCTCTTTCTTATTTAGGGTTAACGTCAATGAATTGCAGTCGGTCACTATCTTGAACCGAATTCCATGCAGATATATCCTAAACCTCTTGAGTGCGTATATAATTGCCAGCGTTTCCAGCTCGTAGCTGTGGTACTTCGACTCTTGATCCGTCGTCCTCTTTGAAAAATACAAAACAGGGTGAAACTTTCCATCAGCCTTTTTCTGCATAAGTAGTGAACCGAAACCTATGGCACTTGCGTCGCAATGTAGCTCTGTTTCATCCTTTGGATTATATATCGCTAATATTGGAGCTTCTAACAGTTTCTGTTTCAGTTTTTCGAAACAAATAAGTTCTTCTTCCCCAAAATTAAATGTAGCGTCTTTCCTTATGAGTTTATATAATGGCTGGGCAATTAAAGAAAAATCTTTTACAAATCTCCTAAAGTACGAGCACAGTCCTAGGAAACTGTGAACCGCTTTCGCACTTCTTGGCAACGGAAATTCCCGAACTGCATCGGGTTTTATTCCCTCTTTTGACACTGTATATCCTAAATGGCGTATCTCTGATTTCATAAATTGGCACTTATCCATTCTCAACTCCAACCGATTCCGCACAAGCCTTTCCAAAACTATCTTTAAGATTTCTAAATGTTCCTCGATTGTTTCTGTGGCTATCATTAAATCATCGATGTAAATTTTTATTTTACCGTTCTTCAACAAATCTTCGAAAACTCGATTAATATACCGCTGAAACTCTGAAGGGGCATTTTTCAACCCAAATGGCATTTTAAGGTACTCGAATTGCCCCAAAGGTGTTACAAAAGAGGTATATTTAATAGAATCAGCGTTCATTTGAATATGGTGGAACGCGCTCTTCAAATCGAGTAAGGTAAAAATCGTTTTACTAACTAAACCATCAAGCAAATCCTCTATCAACGGAATTGGATAGTTATCTCTCTGAGTGACTTTATTTAATACGCGATAGTCAACACACAGTCTGATGTCCCCTGTTTTCTTCTTGACTAATACAATCGGTGAGGTGTATTCAGAAGTACTTTCCCTTATAATTCCGTCCTTTAACAACCCATTTAATATGTCCTGAACCTGCTCTTTTTCGTAATAAGATAATCGCCGCGGAGAACAATAGAAAGGTTTGTCACTATTTAATAACAATTTCATCTCACATTTAACCTCTGGGACATCGGGACGCTTGCAGTTCAGGTAGCACTCACTTAATATTCTATCAAATCTTTCCTTATTTGCAAAATCTATATCTTCATTTTCAATATACTCCTTTTGTTCATCTAATTCTATCTTCATCAAATTCAAACACTCTTCTTTACACTCTTTGTCTTCTATTTTCTTATCCTGGTCAACGCATTGAATTTTTAATTTTGCTAATTTTAAAAAATCTTTTCCTAAGACAACAGTATATTTCATGGTACAATCTGATACGACCAACAAAGTTAAGTTAATTTCCTTTTCCTCAAAGATTACACAACATTTCACTTTTCCAAAAATAACCAATGGGCTTTTATTTATGCCAAAAATATTACATTTTTCGTTGCAACTATTTATCAAACAAGGTGGAACAAATCGTTGACGAATGAAGCTCACAGGACTACCGGTGTCTAAGAGGGTTACTAACATAACATTATAATCAAAATTTGTTTGCTTAAGAATAAAATTGAAATTTCTTACATATTCATCTTCATTGGATTCTTGTTGGATGTAGCACACTTGCGAAGACAGCTTCTTCTTTGGGCATGTGGCTGCAAAATGTCCCTTTTCACTACAAACGTGGCATGCTCCTCGATCACGCTTTGGTTTGTTGCACTCGTTGGCCACGTGTCCCAATATGTTACAGTTGTAGCACCTTATACTCCTGGATGGTTGTCCATCCGTTGCTGGAACTTGTCGTGATGTTGATACCATCCCCCTGGGCTTCATCAGTTGTATTTTGCTGAACGCCTCCAGTAATTGGTGTTTCGTACGGAAGCATTGCATTTTTGCCTGCGTTTGCAAATAGGGATCGGGTATCCCCTCGATGATGCATTCCAACAACTCATCATTGTCCATGGAGATTCTGTTTCCCAGTATGACTTTTTCGTGAAAATATTGCTGGAATGTTTCGGCCGGTGACCACTTCCTGGCTTCTACCGCGCGCTTCATAGTCAACCGACTTGAACGGTCGCCAAACATTTCCCGCATTTCTGCTAACAGTTCCTTTATTTCTATTGTAGTCACATCCGACCGAGAGTGGAACCACTTTAGTGCCTTCCCCTTCAACCTGCACGATATAAGAACTCTTACATTATTTTCATCTAATGCATATGCTGCCCTTAAATTAAGTAGCTGTGCTTCCCAGTGCGAGAACAATTCTGCCTCCCCTGAGAATTCTGCCAGCAAATCCTTAATATTGGTGAAATTCTCGATCACACTGTTACTGCTGTGATTGTGTGTGTTGTTCTGTCCTTGATTCTGTTTTTGTAGTAATTCGTTTTCTCTTTTAAGGAGATCATTTTCATATTTTTGCAAAGAGATTTCCTTACGCATAACTTCCACCTCTCTCTTCATCAATTCCCACTCATTATCCTTACCACTCATCTTTGTTCTCTTCTTACTGTTCGTTTTTTTTTCGGCACTCATTCTGTCACTCGTCATTAAACTTCCTGCTTTCGGTGCACTGCTTCGTTCTTTTTCGGTCCGCTCTTCATCATCTTCTTCATTACTCGTTTCACACTCATCATCATCTTCGTCATCTTCTACCTGCGATTCTTTGTCTGCTGTCGGCACATCGACGACGCCATCACCACGCATTTCGGCGAAAATAAGCCGTTCTTCCTCCGGAATCGACAAAAGACGCAGCAATAACTCGCTCTTATTGCCCGTCGTTTTTGTATTTATTTTCGCCAGCCACTGTTTAAGTTCAAGCGCCGTATATTTCTTGTATTTTTCGATATCCATATCGTTCATATCCCACTTCTGAAGTTGTAACCGATTTAGTAATACACTTTATATTTATTTTTCAACTTTATTAATACTTTCTAGGATGCACGTCGTTATTCCTTCGCAGGTCACACAAGAATGAATATCTTTTTATCTACACTCCTCTCACACCGGTAGTCTCTCTTACACATTTACTCTCTTTCCTTAGAAGAGTGCCTGGATTGATTTGAAGGGCTACTACAGTACATAGAATTGAATAATTGTAACACATCTGCTTTACCATACATAGAAATCAGAAGTTTAAGCTCAAAAACACTTAAGTTTCTCATAGATACAGGCAGTAACAGGTCTTTTGTTAATCCAGGAGTACTAAAGCACTCAGAAATATATCTTCCCAAGCCCGTACAAATTAAAACTATATTTAATACAAACTCTGTAAATAAACAAATTCACATAAAAGGGCTGGTAGAGCTTCGAACAAAAGAAACCTTATCATTTCTCGTTTTCAAATTCCACAACTATTTTGATGGCTTGATTGGAATTGATATCATGGCACAACTTGGCATAAAGTTAAATCTTAAGGATTCATTTTTAGAGACCCAAATCAGCAAAATACCACTCAATTATAAAATGAATACTGTGTCTAAAACATATACAGTTCCAGAACTAAGCAAGTTAGTTACATACCTACCAGTAGATGTCGAACATGGTAGTATCCATGTAAAGCCAACAATAGTGAAGACAAATTTAATTATTCCTGAGGGTATATACAATGCTCAAAATTGGTATGCTTTTATCGAAGTTATCAATACTTCAGAGTCACCTCAGACATTTTTAATCGACCAACCAATTAAAGCAGATCTTACAAAAGAGGACGAGTACGTTCAGGTTCATAATATTGCCATTAAAAGCAACAACACTCTTGGGAACACGGACATTTATGATTTTATAGCTTCCTCTAATTTAAATACTGAGGAGAGGAAGATGATATACAAACTCTGTAAGAGATATGAGGACATATTTTTCAATGAGGGACAGAATTTAACATTTTTCAATCAAATTAAGCACTCAATAAAAACTAAGGACGATGTACCCATTTATACGAAGTCATACCGCTATCCATATATACATAGGCTATCCATATATACATCGAAAGCAAATTTCAGATATGCTAAATCAAGGAATAATTCGTTCCAGCTTTTCTCCCTGGTCCTCCCCAATATGGGTTGTTCCAAAAAAAAAATATCAAAGCGGAAAAGATAAGTGGCGGCTAGTTATTGACTACCGCAAACTTAATGAAAAGACAGTAGAGGACAGATACCCATTACCAAATATAAATGAAATTCTTGATAAGCTTGGGAGATCCGTTTACTTCTCGACATTAGATCTCGCATCAGGATTTCATCAAATTCAGATAAAAGAGGAAGATGTTCAAAAGACAGCGTTCTCAGTCGATAATGGGCATTATGAGTTCGTCCGCATGCCTTTTGGCTTGAGAAATGCACCATCGACCTTCCAAAGGGTCATGGATAATGTCTTAAAAGATCTTCTAGGAAAGGTGTGTCTTGTGTATATGGATGACATAATTGTCTTCTCAACATCACTCCAAGAACACCTAAATAGCTTGACTGCGGTATTCGATAAGCTCCGAGTAGCCAATTTAAAGATACAACTTCAGAAATCAGTCTTTTTACAGAAAGAAGTATCTTTTCTGGGACATATTGTAACAGCTGATGGGGTTAAACCCAATCCCGAAAAAATTAGTGTAATTAGAAACTACCCCATACCAAAAACCGTAAGACAAATCAAGTCATTCCTCGGATTACTTGGTTATTATCGAAAATTTATTCGAGATTTTGCGAATTTAACGAAGCCAATGACCGAATGTCTTCGGAAGAACAGTAAAATAAAGCTGGATGCGAAATATATAGAGTGCTTCGAAACCTGCAAATCTCTCCTGTGTAACGATCCAATACTTCAGTTCCCCGACTTTACCAAGCAATTCAACTCTACTACAGACGCTAGTAACGTTGCAATAGGTGCAGTATTATCTCAAGGCCCGATCGGCTCGGATAAACCGATTTGTTACGCAAGTCGTACATTATCCATATTAAATATTTCAGACCCTATCAACAATGTTGATGTACGTGAAAACATCTCTACCATTCATTCTGCACGGGAAAACATGAACGATGGTATACCTATTTCGGAACGCCCCTTAAATGAATTTTCAAACCAAATTATTTTAAAATTTAATGATAAGCAAGATAAGATAAAACCTAAACTAACTATTATATTTAAAAGGAAAAAGAGATTTGTTTTTGAACATAAAAACATAAACAATGACCTTGTCATAAAGAATATATTTCAAAATTACCTGAATACAAAGAGAGTTTCGGCTATATTCACAGATGACATAACATTTAAAAAAGTACAACTAATGTACTCCAAATACTTTAATAATAACAATATAAGATTAGTTAGATGTGTAAGCTTTTTGAAAGATATTGTCGAACCTGATGTACAGGAAAAACTTGTACGGGACTATCATTTCAACTCAAACCATAGGGGAATAAATGAAACAGTAGAACATTTAAAAAGAGAAATATATTTTCCAAATTTAAGTAAAATTGTAACACGTGTTATCAATACTTGCACTATTTGCCAAACAAACAAATACGACCGAGATAGAAAAAAGTTAAAATTTGAAATAACACAGACTCCTAGTAAACCTTTAGAGATTGTTCACATCGACATATACTCTGTACAAAAACAAAATTTTTTCACAATTATTGATAAATTTAGTAAATTTGCATGTGTCTACTTAGTACCCGCTAGAAATAGTATCAATATTATTAAAGCTCTGAAGAATTTTTTTTCACATCATGGTGTACCAAAATTGATGATAGCAGATAATGGTAGTGAATTCATTTCCACTATTTTTAAGGACTTTCTCAATATTTACAATATTCAATTACATAATATAAGTGCAAAAAGTTCTAACGGCAACTCGCCTATAGAAAGATTCCATTCCACCTTGACCGAACTTATAAGAATTATTAAATGCCAAAACCAAAATAAGCCTATCGCAGAAGTAGTGGAAGAAGCTGTTATAACATACAATAACAGCATCCATTCTTCCACCAAATTCAGTCCTTTTGAACTACTCTCTGGCCATATAACCAAAAATAATGTACTATCTTTTAAAACAGACCATAAAACAGAACAGGATTATATAAAGAAACATATTGAGGATTATGTTAAATTAACAAAACTGGTTCACGAACACAGTTTACGTACTAAAGAAAACATTATTAACAAACGAAATCAGACACGAATAGATCCACCTAGCTATACACGAGATGAACAAATTTACGAACAAGACGACAGAAGAAATAAGTTGGCACCTAGATTCAATGAACACAAAGTTGTTGCAAATCATAAAATAACCGTAGAAACCGAAAAAAGAAAAGTACATAAACAAAAAATTAAAAATAGAAGGAAGTGTACGTAGCTAATTTGTCACCAAAACATCAGGCTTTTGTTACCTCCTAGTCAGTTGTGTGAACATGTAAATACATATACATATATAAATTAAAAATGCGTGGATTTTCGTTTATTTGAGACATTCAAATTGGCCTCCTAGGTTGTTTTCTATTAATCCCTTTCACCCAAAACATTTAACATATGAATACATTTTTTTTTGTTATTCACTTTGATTTTGAGTCTGCACTTGTCACTGTATCCTATTCAACCCATCCTAATACTTATCCCACGATATCCCTCGATATCGATAAATGAATGTACTTGGGAGAAGACTGTACCCACTACATCATCATCATCTATCCAATTTAAACATACAAGTTGATCATCCACGGCGTTTATATACATCATGATTTTTCTTGTAAAATATGATATTATCAACCATGTTACAACATCATCAGTGCCCTTATCAAACGAACTTCGATCGTAAATTCTCTTAGTTCGTTCCAGGGGGGGGGGAGGCGTTACATATCTATATCAGATATGCAGGTCATCCACATATATATGCACATATGTGCATATATCAACTACATACATATGTACAAGAACCAATTATTTCATAAACGCTTACCACGCCATTTGGTAAACAGTTAACATCACGCCACTTGACTAACAAATATGACGCCGCTTGACAAACGTCAAAGAGCCAACAGTTCTGCCAAGCCGATATTAAAGACCAAGCGGAGGAAGACAACAAGCAGCAGAGAGAAGTCATTCGATGAGAAAAAGTGAACTAGTGTACACCTCGTGGCAATAAAGCCTAATATTATAAATTATATATTGAATTCATTTTGAGATATTAACAGTTTATAACAATTATAAAAGAGTGTAATATTGTATTACAAACAAAATTAAACATTATCGTATTTTTGAAATTCGTGAGTTTTATTGTGGATTGGTGAACGAAGGCGAAGCTACCATAACTCGTGCTCTTATTCCGGTTTTCTTTTTTTCGCGGCCAACCTACCGAAGAAAAACGTACACGTCCGATCAGTCTCCTTCCTAAACATCAACTCCCCGAAACTTTCGTTTTCTTTTCCCGACATCCCAAGGCAACCCACGCCATCCCGATCGGATGATCCATCTCGCCGAACGCGATAAGCCCGTTGGACCAATCAGTCCACCATGAGGTCCGCTATGTCTCCATCGGACCATACTAGGAACGGGCAGTGTCCTTGAAAACGAGAGCCCAGAGGACCAGACGGTCACCAAAGTGACCAGAAAGAGAAGGAGGAGGAACAAAAAAAAACATTTTAGAAAAGAAAAAAAAACGATTAAAAGCAAAGCTCTCCGCGGTGGTATTTGAACCCGCAAAACCTCGTACTTAAGCCGACCACCCAACATCCTGCGCTACCGAAGTTACATAACGCCTCCTGGAATCTGAGCGAAGTCATAATCAATGCCCCATACGCCCACCTACCATGACGAATCGGTAGCCTATTTCTAGGCGAAAACCTTTCAACAGTCGGAACCCATAATACCCTACCAACGAAAACGGAGAATGTAATAAATAATTACTCGATAAATACCGGCATCATATTCGCCAAACTCTGCTTCCAAATGCCGTCGGAAAAGTTCATGACGCTCACGGACCATATCAGCTATTCCGAATCCTTATCGATACAGAGTCGTGTAACAAAGACTTGGACTCAAAAGGAAAAACAGACGCATACCAATTAGCGGTATCGGGTCGACCAACGCTGGCGAATCCAGAGGCCTTACCACGTTGGTAATAAAGTCACGCTACGGTTGTTTTAGTATACCCGTCGATATTTTTATTTTATCAACTCATCCATATTCGATAGTGGATTGGGATCAGCTAAGTCAATTAAAATTAGCTGACCTTGCATTTAATCGTCCGGATGGCGTAGATATTTTAATTGGACCAGATATAGCTTGGAGTATTCTACAAGAAAGAGTTATTTATAGTAAACGAGGACAATCAAAGAATATTCCTCCAAATCCACGTTGTCGGACGAAGACCAGAATATAGAGAAATATTTCTCAGAACATCATCGTCGTTATTCCAACGGACGATACTTTGTAAGTTTGCCATTTAAAATAAAACCTTCATTCTTACCGGAGCTATAGCTCGGGAAACTCTATGGAAAGAAAATTCGCACAAAACTCGGAACTATTCACCGACTATTCGCGGTTTCTTGAAGAGTATTTAACTTTCATTCGTCGAAAGTAGAAAATAACACAAATTTGTATCTTCCACATCATGCTGTTCTAAAGCCAGACAGTGCGACAACCAAGCTTCGGGTCGTTCTTGACGAATCTTTCAGAGACAAAAACGGACAGAGTTTGAGCAACGCCTTATGATCGGTCCACCAATTCAAGGAAATCTATTTTCTGCCTGTATAAGTTAAATGAAACCACGTGTTGTCGTTTGTATCCAGTCTAAGACTGACTTTATTTCTTTTGATTTCCACTTAACTAACCTATCTTAACAATTCTTATAAAAAATGATTAGTAAGGCAAATGTTCGGTGCAGTGCATGAATGGGTAAAAAGTGCTGATCATGTGTGATTGGGTTGAGGTGAATGAGCTTAGTTTGAATGTGCGGAAAGAGTGGATCGTGTGACGGAAGTGCAGGGTGAATGTGCTTGGAGTAAGTGTGTGGAGTGCGTGACGGATGCGCAAGGTAAGCTATAAAGAGAGTGTGCATGGTAAGTGCATTGTGGAAGTTTTATGTTTTTTTTTCATTTTTGTTTTTTTTTTATAATTCATTTACTTACATGCTAGACAAAAATTCTTAAAACTAGCTTAACTAACAAATGTTCTTACTTCTAAACTACTGACCTTATACGGGTGTTCTAAGCTATTCTCATAATAATGTGTTCTGTGCCTTTCGGATTATGCCATGTTTTTTTTTTTTTTGGTTTGTGTTAAATGCACTGTTCCTGATTCGTTTTGGCCCAGAAAAATGGTAAAAAACTTGGCTATATGTATATATTTAACCTAACTTAAATTAGCTTAACCTACCATTAAAACTTAAGACTATCGTAACTATGTTCGTAACAGTACGAACGCGTGCACCAGGACGTATATGTTATGTATATGCCTAACATATATACTTTATACGCACTGGTGCACCTTTTTTTTGTTTTTGTATTAAATTTTTATTACTTACTTATTTTATTTTTATTCGTTTGTGTATATTTACCTTACAACTACCTTAAACCTGTATAAGTTGGCCATTATGATCAACTATCGATCCATTTGGAGAAGCTAGCGACTGTGGAGACTGGTTTTGCCGTTCTTTGGCAGACTCTCTCCTGTCTCGAGCAGAGATAGCTCTACTGAACCGGAGGAGATCCTCGTGACTGCGAGCGACATCCCGTTCATATTGAAGTCGCCTGTCCACTGCTCGGCGTACGACGTGGAAGATTACAGGACCGTGTGGATCCTGTATTAGGCCAATTGTGTCGAGATAGAGATAGTTGGGGTAGTAAGCCGCAAAGATCAGACTCTTGGACGAAGTCATAGCTCGTGCATTATGCCTTCTGGTCAGCTTAATAATAAAATTATCTGTCCTGCTGAGGTTTGCCTCGTTGTACAGGACCTCATAGGGATAGTACTTCTTGTACTCTGTTTCGGTCTCCAACCGGAGACAAGTCCGCAGACACTGTCTCTCGAAAAACCTCATCTTTTCCATCTGGGAAGGACTCACGTTGAACCACAAAGGACAACCGTACGCCATAATTGGCCGAATGAGGGCCATGTAGCAGATTACCTTCACCCTGGTATCAAGTTGGCTGCTGTAAAACAACCTCCTTGCCACAGCAAAGGCCTTTTTAGCTTTGGCCAGAGCAATATCTATATGTTTGTCAAAGTACAGATATTGGTCCAACCAAATGCCAAGATACCTAACTACACTTTTCACATCAAAAGGGCGTCCCTGTGGGTCAACAATGCCGAACTTACGCCAGTTTGTGCGCGTATCCCTTGATGCCATGATGATCTATGATAGATCTATCTTTGTCCCGTTTAGGGATTGGTTGCACCACAGCTGTCAGTGTCAAACGTGTTAAACAGTGTTGTGTAAACTTGCACTGCTTCGGGGGGAAGATGACGAAGCACAATATTCGGAATACCATCGATTCCCACTGACTTTTTAAAGATACCCTGGAGATCTTCTTGAGAAATCAATATGTGATTTCTGTCATTGGCGATGGCACTATTTGCCATATTAACGTCAGTGAACCTGGTGTAACCTGGATTCTCAGATCGCTATTGACTTATCTCGTTACGAAGATTACTGTGGTTCAGCAAGGCTTCGTTATCCAGTTCGTTATTCGGCCTACGAACCTCGTTGACCGTATACACTCGCTTGAATACAGCAACAGCACCAATCGCTTTTACCTTCTCCTGGGGATCTTCAACCACGAAGAAGTCATTGCCCATCACTGCCCCATCTGGATCGATGCCGATTGCTTTAAGTGTTCGTTCTCTGTCGTCCTTGTAAGTTTTGATCTTTTCTCCGAAATATTTTATTTACTTGCGGGAACATACCCGGGTTGTTGGAACGTACAGCCCGAATTTTTTTGCAAGCTTATAGCTATGCTATGATACGGATTAATTGTTGGAGATTCTTGATCTCCGACTTCCGCGTTTTGTGGATGTGCAAACCGCCCGTACTAAAGTTTGAGCCTTGACAGCAGCCTACTTTTGTGCACGTTTAGTGGGCCAATGGTAGCATTACATCGATGTCATCGATTTCTACCACTTTCGGTATAGTTTTGTCCATTGTTCGTTTAATTACGTTGTCCATTTGTCTGAGGTACCTATCAACCTCCTCGTTTGTCAGGTTTCTGTTTGTCACAGGATTGATCCCACTCGAACGTAGTTCCGTGGATAAAGTTCTTTAAAAGCGAGGCCATCGGGTCTTATTATAATTATAAGGGTGTCTCTGGACATATTCCCCCAGTTCTTCCACATCGTTCGGGAGCTGAATAACCGCGAAGAGTCCGCTGTGATCACTCTCGTACTCAATCGTAGTTAAGCAGTTCCGCGTGTGTCTTTCCACGTCAAGTATCGTCAGTCGTTTGTCAAAAAGCAATAGATCCAGATAGGATCCGCTTCTGGGATACGAAGGTCTGTCGGTTTCCAGTTCCAAATCTAGCTTGAACTCTATATTGTGCTCCGCCAGCCAGTTATGCAGTGGGGTTCTCCTGCCATTATGCACTCTATTGCCCCATTATCTGTGCTTGGAGTTTAAATCCCCAGCAATAATAGTTTTCCTCCGAGCTCAGTCGAAGGCTAGTGAAAGGGTATCGAGCTCTGAAATGAAATTGCGATTGAGGTCAGGATTGTCAAGTGCATAGATCGCGATCACATATAACCGCTTGCTACCCTGGAGCGGAATGCGTGCAATACACGTTTCTATCACTTGCAATCTTCGCACTTCACTACTGTACATGACCTTATGACAAAGGCCTTTCTTTATTAAAAGAACGACCCCGCCCCTTGCAGGGATTGGGGCCGGTCTTTTCGAATTTCGTGGTAATTCTTGTACCAGAGTTTTCGCGTCTGGTTCAGCTTAGTTTCGCTGGTCATAAGCACGTCTGGATTGTGGGATTGCAAAAGGTTACCGAACGTTAATTTTCGTTCAGTCCTAATCAGTGAATTCACATTCAGTTCAGCTTCAGGTTGACTGGGCACTGGAACCGGGGTCACCTTCGGCACTGTCTGTGGTGCCATTTGTCTTCCTCACGCAATTTGAGCGAAGGAGACTTCTGGTGTCACAGTGGTAGCTGGAGCTCTAGCCGCTACTACCACTTTTGTTTTCCTTTTGGCCTCTATAATTTTTCTGAGTTCTTGAACTCTTGGACATCCCCGATAGTTTCCATTCCGAAGACGTTTATTGGGGGACATCTCTCTGACTTCGGTATTGATGTTTCCCGCTGTTGTTTCTGTTGGTTCTGTTGCTGTTGGTCCTGCCTCTGTTGTTTCTGCTGCTTTTGCTTTTGCTGCTGTTGTTGTTGCTGATTTTTTTGTTTGGAACCTGTTGAGTTTGGTTTCTTTGGCATCCGTTGAGGTTGTTGTTGCTGCTTTGGCTGCTGTTGTTGTTGCTGCGCCTGTTGTTGTTCTTTTTGCTGCTCTTGTTCTTGCGCAGTTTCTTTAGCCATTCTCCTAGCTTCTTTTGGATGAGCTTGATGTGGGCATCCAACTCCTCGCCCCCTCTGCCGACTCGTATTGCACGTCGTCGATGGGATGTTTTTTTTGTGCTGTTGGTGCTGTAACAGTTGTTGTTGTTGGAGCTGTTGTTGTTGTCGTTGCTGCTGTCGCTATTGTTGTTGCTGCTGGTGGTGTTGTTGTGGTCTTTCCCGCAACGTTCATGTCACCTGAGGGGACAGTGGTTCGGCGTTTTACCGTACTTGGCTGCGGCTGCAGCTTCCTTCTCCTCTTCTGTCTCTCCTTCTGGTGGCCTGATTCTTCGGCTTGGTGGCCTGATGTGCCAGTCACCGGTTGGATGGTTTTACCCGTTGTTGGGAGCACGGGTTGCACCTCTGTTATCGTATGTATGCATGTATGTGAATATTTATTGAGATTTTGATTCTATTACATTTCTTCTTCTTCTTTGTGTGGCGCTACAGTCCGGGGTGGACCTGGGCCTCAACCAACATGTCTCTCCAACTAGCGCGATTTCTGGCTAGCTGTCTCCAGTTTCGCTCACCAAGGTTGAGGTCCTTCTCCACTTGGGTGCGCCACCTTAAACACGAGCGTCCTCTGTTGCGTTGCCCGACAGGTTCGGATTGTAAGCTTCTTCGGGCCGGAGCTGTGGTATCTATCCGCTCTACATGACCTAGCTACCGTAGGCGTTGGATCCGTAGACGCCTTACTAGGCTCATGTCGCTGTACAGCAAGTACAGTTCGTGATTGAATCTTCTCCTCCAGAACCCGTCAACACAAACAGGACCAAAGATCGTGCGTAGAACTTTTCTCTCAAAGAGACCAAGGACTTCCTCATCCGCTTTCGAGATTGTCCATGCCTCCGCGCCGTATAGCAGGACTGGGATGATCAGTGCCTTGTATAGAGTCAACTTGGTTCTTCGAGAGAGGGCTCTATTACTCAATTGCCTCTTGAGCCCGAAGAAACAGCTGTTGGCAAGAGTTATAGTAGGTTTGATCTCGGTACTGATGTTGTTAGTACAGTTTACTCCGGAACCGAGGTAAGTGAAGTCCTTGACTACCTCGAAGTTATAGCTGTCCATTGTGACGATATGTCCAAGACGTCGATGTTGTATATCCTTTTTTGAGGACAGCATATACTTCGTTTTGCCCTCATTCACCGCCAGACCCATTTTAGCCGCTTCCGTCTCAATGTTAGCAAAAGCCTCAGTGACGGCTCGCTGAGTTCTGCCAATCACGTCAATGTCATCGGCGTATGCTAACAATTGAACGGACTTCTGGAAGATCGTGCCTCTAGTGTTGGCGTGTGAGTTCCTCACGATCTTCTCCAGGACCTCGCCTTGTCTTAAACCTTTTTTGACATTGAAGGTCTCGGTGAGTTCGTTACCGACCTTGATGGAGCAGCGAGAGTTCTCCATCGTCGTCCTGCACAACCTGACGAGTTTGGCAGGAATGTCAAAACTAGACATGGCGTTGTATAGCTCGTCTCTATGCACTGTCATATGCCGCCTTGAAATCGACGAACAGATGGTGAGTGTCGATTTGCATTTCTTGGGTCTTTTCCGGGATCTGCCGTAGTGTGAAGATTTGGTCTGTTGTGGACTTTCCTGGCCTTAAGCCACATTGATATGGACCTATCAGATTATTAATGAAAGGCTTCAGGCGGGTACAGAAAACGGCAAAGAATATCTTTTACGCGAAAAGACTGACCCCTCGATAGTTGCGCAGTTGAAGGGGTCTCCTTTCTTGTGGATCGGGCAAACGATACTGAGATTCCCCTCCTCGGGCATGCTTTCCTCCGGCAATATCTTGCCCTACCAGATCACCTCCAGCTGCCTTAAATATTTTAGCGCACAATCCGTCCGCTCCAGCAGCTTTGTCAGACTTCAGTCTTGATATTGCTACCTTGACCTCGTCTGAGTCTGGGGGACGGAATTCGCGTCTGTCATAGTCCAGATTGAGTGGAACATTCTGCCTGACAGCGGTATTTTGGTCCTCATCGCCGTTTAACAGTCTACAGAAATGGTCTTTCCAAATTCTCAGTAACGACTGCGACTCTACTACCAGTTGTCAATTTCCATCCCGACAGTCTTCTGTCCGAGTTTTATATCCATTGAATAATTGTTTTACCCTTTGATAAAATTTTCGGAAGTCATTCCTGCCATAACACCTCTCCATCTCCTCGACCGCGCGCTTCTCATGCTCTTTCTTTTTTCTTCTGAGAAGCCGGTTCTCTTCCCTTCTCTTCCCTTCTCTTCCCTTCTCTTCCCTTCTCTTCTGTGCGTAGAGCTCACGTACAGCCCTCGTTGTTCGATACAGCGTTGCCTTGTAGGCCTCCTGCTTGGCTGCATGTGTCTGCCTGCACTCGTTGTCAAACCATGGGTTTCTTCTAGGTGGTGTCGTAAAACCCAGCACATCAGTGGCAGCTTCTTTGATGGCTTCTTGACAACGACTCCATTCTTCTTCGATGGTTTGTGCAGGCGGCGTCGACCTTACATAGATTCTGGGAGACTCGGTCAGCAATGATCCTGGCAGTCCGCTGCGATTGTAGCTTTGCGACGTCAAACCTTTCTCGACTCCGTTGTTCTCTTGATATCCTGATTCTTACCTTGGCTACAACAAGGAAATGGTCCGAGTCAACATTGGCTCCTCGGAACGTTCGGACATCAAGAATACTGGAGGGATGTCTGACGTCGATCGCAACGTCATCAATCTGGTTGACGGTTGATTGATCTGGGGACCGCCATGTCCCTTTATGGATGTTGAGGTGTGGGAACCGGGTGCTAGCAACAGTGAGGTTACGTCCCATGACAAAGTCCACCAGCCTTAGTCCGTTACTGGACGTGGTGTGGTGTAGGCTGTGTTTCCCGATGACTTTAGCACATATTTCTTCTTTACCCAGCTTAGCGTTGAAATCTCCTAGGACGATCTTGGTGTCATAGCTGTAGCATCGATCGTAAGTTCTTTCTAGGAGATCATAGAAGTTATCTTTGCTACTATCATTTTTGTCCTTTGTCGGGGCGTGGGCGCAAATCAGGCTGATGTTGCCGAATGCGGATTCTTATTGAGGCGTTAGTTTTTTTCAGACAAAGCTTAAGACTTCTTGCCTATGTCTGCCTCGTACAACAAATCTACATCCAAATAAGCGCCTCTCTCTGCTGCAATCACCGTAGTAGATATCGCAGTTTTTCATCCTCTTCTTGGCCGGCCCATTCCATCGCACTTTCTGGATGGCGGTGATATCTACTTTATAGCAGTCAAGGGCCTCCGCGAGTTCGTCGGCTGCACGTGGCCTGTTAAGAGACCTCATGAACAGTAAATCGGTCAGTATCCCAGGCAATTTGTCGTCTCTGAACATATTGGTTTTTCGTGGTGAGGGCGTTAACCCCACGCACAACCCCCAACTGGGAGGCCAGGCCTCGCTGAGGCTGTAAGTGCCGCCGTTGACCCTATATGATAGGGTTCCTCCGCCGCCAACTCTAATCAAAAAACCCGATATGACTTTGGAGGCAACCTTTTAGATCTGAGCTCCGAACATGTCAGAGTAGCTCTAAAAGGCGGTGTACCAGGTAGCTCTGGATGTCGCCGTTGGCTTATCTGATGATAAGGTTGGGGTGTTGCCATACTCGTCCAAAATAGTATTGATCATTCCGTGCTGCCAATGATGCACACTGTAGTACTAGAAGACATTGGAATATAAATCAAATTAGCTTATAACACATTGTTCAAATTTGTTTCAGTATATTTTCCAGGAGGAACACGTAATACCTATAGAATTCAATGCTTGAAAAATGGCCTTAGAAGATACTTAACCAATGATACTGTATGTATGTAGGCAGGTACATGCAGCCAAGCAGGAGGCCTACAAAGCAACGCTGCATCGACAGCTGTTCCTGAGCTCTACGAACAGAAGAGAAGGGAAGAGCACCGGCTTCGCAGAAAGAAAAAGAAAGAGCATGAGAAGCGCGCTGTCGTGGAGATGAAGAGGTGTTACGACAGGAAGGAGCTCCGAAAGTGTTACCAAAAGGTAAAACAAGTGTCCGGAAAATATAGACCTCGGACCAAAGCCTGCAGGGACGAAATTGGTAGTAGTAGAATCGCAGTCGATGCTGAGAATTTGGAAAAATCATTTCTGTAGACTGTTAAACGGCGATGACGACACAAATTCCGCTGTCAGGCAGAATGTTTCACTCAATTTGGACGATGATGAACACGAATTCCGTCTCCCCAACTTAGACGAAGTCAAGATAGCGATGTCTACACTGAAATCGAACAATGGAGCGGACGGATTGTCCGCGGAACTGTTTGAAGCAGCTGGAGATGACCTGGTTGGGCGTATGCACCAGCTCATCTGCACGGTATGGTCTGAGGAAAGCATGCCCGACGAGTGGAATCTCAGTATCGTTTGCTCGATCCACAAGAAAGGAGACCCCTTCGATTGCGCCAACTATCGAGGGATCAGTCTTCTTAACATGGCGTATAAGATCTTCTTTCCCGTGTATCCGCCTGAAGCCGTTCATTAATCATCTGATAGGTCTATATCAGTGTGGCTTCACGCCAGGAAAGTCCACAATAGACCAAATCTTCGAACTACGGCAGATCCTGGAAAAGACCCAACAAATGCAAATCGACACTCACCATCTGTTCGTCGATTTCAAGGCCGCATATGACAGCGTGCATAGAGACGAGATATACAACGCCATGTCTAGATTTGACATTCCTGCCAAACTCGTGAGGTTGTGCAGGGTGACGATGGAGAACTCTCGCTGCTCCATCAAGGTCTGTAACGAACTAACCGAGACCTTCAATGTCAAAAAAGGTTTTAGACAAGGCGACGCGCTGTCATGTGCCTTCTACAACATCATACTTGAGAAGTCCGTTTAACTGCTTGTTTACGCGGACGACATTGACATGATTGGACGAACACAGAGAGCCGTCAATGAGGCGTTTGCTGGTGTTGGAACGTAACTCCTGCACTTAGTCTCTGAACTCCTACTGTCACCCAAAACTGGGTGCCGAGCACCATTGACGGTGATGTTGCTCATCTCTCCTTACGGATTGCGGCGGAAGAGGTTATCATCAGATTAGCTAACGGCAACATCCGGAACTACCTGGTGCAGCCTCTTTTAGAGCTCATCTGATCAGATATAAAACGTTGTCTCCAAGGACATGTCAGGATTTTTTTAGTAGAGTTGACGGCGGAGGATCCCTATCCCTAATCGTAATAAAAGTAATAAAATAAAACCTCCCAGTCGAAGAACTCGCTGAGGTCCTTGACTGCTATTGTATAAATCGGATAACACCGCCATGTAGAAAGTGCAATGGAATGGACCCAGCAAGAAAAGGATGAACAACTGCGACATCTACTATTTGATGTGGATGTGGATTTGTTGCTCGAGACAGACTTAGGCAAAAAGTCTCAGGCTTTGTGTGTAAAAGCGAACGCCTCATAACAATCCGCATCAAGGCTAAATTGGGGAACATCAGTATGATTTGCGCTCACGACAGAGGATAAGGATGACAACAGCAAGGAAGATTTCTATGATCTCATAGAAAGAACATACGATTAATGCCACAGCTTCGACAACAAGGTCTTTCAATGAGACGCTAAGCGAGGTAGGCAAGACATCTCTGCTAAAGTCATCGGGAAACACAGCCTACACGACACCACGTCCAGTAACGGATTAAGGCTGTTGGACTTTGTCATGGGACGTAACCTCTAGCACGCGGTTCCCACACCTCACATCTATTAAGGGACCTGGCGGTCAGAAGATCAGCTAAACCTCAACCAGATTGATCAAATTTCACACAACGGTGAGTCACTTCAGGAATATGCTGCAGAAGTTGAGCGATTGGCACATGGCACGCGACTGCAGGGAACTTCGGAAACGTTCCAGATCCCAGTCACCGGTACATAACATCAATAGACGACAGCCGGATGCAACTAAAGATAACGAACGGCGGCAGCAGGCCGAAAATTGACAGTGATCCCGAGGAGAACAATTCGCAAAATTTTTCAGGAATATCACAACGGATCAAGTGGAGGACATCTGGGCATCACAAAGCATGTTGACAAAATTAAGCAGAGGTTTAGTAACGTCAGTAACGGAATGGATTCAGGCATGTAATACTTGTACCAAGGCTAAGGGGCCGCAGTCAAGAACTCGTGGAAAGATGCACTAGTATAACGTTCGAGCACCATTAGAAAGTGTTGCAATGGATATGGCAGGGCTCTTTCCATATAGCGAACATGGTAATTAGTACGTCCTGGTGGAAATCGACTATTTCAGCAAGTGTATTGCCATACCGAATCATAAAGCCAAGACCATTCCATCGCACTTTCTGGATGGCGGTGATATCTACTTTATAGCAGTCAAGGGCCTCCGCGAGTTCGTCGGCTGCACGTGGCCTGTTAAGAGACCTCATGAACAGTAAATCGGTCAGTATCCCAGGCAATTTGTCGTCTCTGAACATATTGGTTTTTCGTGGTGAGGGCGTTAACCCCACGCACAACCCCCAACTGGGAGGCCAGGCCTCGCTGAGGCTGTAAGTGCCGCCGTTGACCCTATATGATAGGGTTCCTCCGCCGCCAACTCTAATCAAAAAACCCGATATGACTTTGGAGGCAACCTTTTAGATCTGAGCTCCGAACATGTCAGAGTAGCTCTAAAAGGCGGTGTACCAGGTAGCTCTGGATGTCGCCGTTGGCTTATCTGATGATAAGGTTGGGGTGTTGCCATACTCGTCCAAAATAGTATTGATCATTCCGTGCTGCCAATGATGCACACTGTAGTACTAGAAGACATTGGAATATAAATCAAATTAGCTTATAACACATTGTTCAAATTTGTTTCAGTATATTTTCCAGGAGGAACACGTAATACCTATAGAATTCAATGCTTGAAAAATGGCCTTAGAAGATACTTAACCAATGATACTGTATGTATGTAGGCAGGTACATGCAGCCAAGCAGGAGGCCTACAAAGCAACGCTGCATCGACAGCTGTTCCTGAGCTCTACGAACAGAAGAGAAGGGAAGAGCACCGGCTTCGCAGAAAGAAAAAGAAAGAGCATGAGAAGCGCGCTGTCGTGGAGATGAAGAGGTGTTACGACAGGAAGGAGCTCCGAAAGTGTTACCAAAAGGTAAAACAAGTGTCCGGAAAATATAGACCTCGGACCAAAGCCTGCAGGGACGAAATTGGTAGTAGTAGAATCGCAGTCGATGCTGAGAATTTGGAAAAATCATTTCTGTAGACTGTTAAACGGCGATGACGACACAAATTCCGCTGTCAGGCAGAATGTTTCACTCAATTTGGACGATGATGAACACGAATTCCGTCTCCCCAACTTAGACGAAGTCAAGATAGCGATGTCTACACTGAAATCGAACAATGGAGCGGACGGATTGTCCGCGGAACTGTTTGAAGCAGCTGGAGATGACCTGGTTGGGCGTATGCACCAGCTCATCTGCACGGTATGGTCTGAGGAAAGCATGCCCGACGAGTGGAATCTCAGTATCGTTTGCTCGATCCACAAGAAAGGAGACCCCTTCGATTGCGCCAACTATCGAGGGATCAGTCTTCTTAACATGGCGTATAAGATCTTCTTTCCCGTGTATCCGCCTGAAGCCGTTCATTAATCATCTGATAGGTCTATATCAGTGTGGCTTCACGCCAGGAAAGTCCACAATAGACCAAATCTTCGAACTACGGCAGATCCTGGAAAAGACCCAACAAATGCAAATCGACACTCACCATCTGTTCGTCGATTTCAAGGCCGCATATGACAGCGTGCATAGAGACGAGATATACAACGCCATGTCTAGATTTGACATTCCTGCCAAACTCGTGAGGTTGTGCAGGGTGACGATGGAGAACTCTCGCTGCTCCATCAAGGTCTGTAACGAACTAACCGAGACCTTCAATGTCAAAAAAGGTTTTAGACAAGGCGACGCGCTGTCATGTGCCTTCTACAACATCATACTTGAGAAGTCCGTTTAACTGCTTGTTTACGCGGACGACATTGACATGATTGGACGAACACAGAGAGCCGTCAATGAGGCGTTTGCTGGTGTTGGAACGTAACTCCTGCACTTAGTCTCTGAACTCCTACTGTCACCCAAAACTGGGTGCCGAGCACCATTGACGGTGATGTTGCTCATCTCTCCTTACGGATTGCGGCGGAAGAGGTTATCATCAGATTAGCTAACGGCAACATCCGGAACTACCTGGTGCAGCCTCTTTTAGAGCTCATCTGATCAGATATAAAACGTTGTCTCCAAGGACATGTCAGGATTTTTTTAGTAGAGTTGACGGCGGAGGATCCCTATCCCTAATCGTAATAAAAGTAATAAAATAAAACCTCCCAGTCGAAGAACTCGCTGAGGTCCTTGACTGCTATTGTATAAATCGGATAACACCGCCATGTAGAAAGTGCAATGGAATGGACCCAGCAAGAAAAGGATGAACAACTGCGACATCTACTATTTGATGTGGATGTGGATTTGTTGCTCGAGACAGACTTAGGCAAAAAGTCTCAGGCTTTGTGTGTAAAAGCGAACGCCTCATAACAATCCGCATCAAGGCTAAATTGGGGAACATCAGTATGATTTGCGCTCACGACAGAGGATAAGGATGACAACAGCAAGGAAGATTTCTATGATCTCATAGAAAGAACATACGATTAATGCCACAGCTTCGACAACAAGGTCTTTCAATGAGACGCTAAGCGAGGTAGGCAAGACATCTCTGCTAAAGTCATCGGGAAACACAGCCTACACGACACCACGTCCAGTAACGGATTAAGGCTGTTGGACTTTGTCATGGGACGTAACCTCTAGCACGCGGTTCCCACACCTCACATCTATTAAGGGACCTGGCGGTCAGAAGATCAGCTAAACCTCAACCAGATTGATCAAATTTCACACAACGGTGAGTCACTTCAGGAATATGCTGCAGAAGTTGAGCGATTGGCACATGGCACGCGACTGCAGGGAACTTCGGAAACGTTCCAGATCCCAGTCACCGGTACATAACATCAATAGACGACAGCCGGATGCAACTAAAGATAACGAACGGCGGCAGCAGGCCGAAAATTGATAGTGATCCCGAGGAGAACAATTCGCAAAATTTTTCAGGAATATCACAACGGATCAAGTGGAGGACATCTGGGCATCACAAAGCATGTTGACAAAATTAAGCAGAGGTTTAGTAACGTCAGTAACGGAATGGATTCAGGCATGTAATACTTGTACCAAGGCTAAGGGGCCGCAGTCAAGAACTCGTGGAAAGATGCACTAGTATAACGTTCGAGCACCATTAGAAAGTGTTGCAATGGATATGGCAGGGCTCTTTCCATATAGCGAACATGGTAATTAGTACGTCCTGGTGGAAATCGACTATTTCAGCAAGTGTATTGCCATACCGAATCATAAAGCCAAGACTTGTGCAGGTGCATTCTTTCGCAATTCGAAATGTGGTTTCGGTGTTCCCTTGGAGCTGCACTCGGACCAGGGAATTTTGAGTCCGCGGTCTTTAAGGAAGTATGTCAGACTTTGGGTATGCATAAGACAAAGTCAACACCGTTGAATTCACAGTCGGACCTTTTGGTGGAAAGGTTCAACCGGAAACTGAGGAAAGTGGTCGACATGAATTAACGAAACTGGGACGAACAAATACCAGTCTTCCTAATGACATTCCGATCTGGTGTTCACAACACGACATAAACATCACCACCAAAAGCTGGTATGACACCAGAGCTATACATAATTAACCCCGAATGTTTGTACATATTTGAGTGTCCACAAATATAGGAAAAGCGGCCGAAGCAGGACAGCTTACTTTAGTTTTGGATTTTGCATAGAAGTGAACAAAGTGCTCTAACTGTGGCCCTGAAAGACAGCAAAGAATAGTGTAATAAAGTAATTGCGGTAATTTTGAAGTGTTAGTTAATAGTAAAGTAAAGTTAAGTGAAAGTTAATAAATCAGTGCATAGAAATAGTGAACTTGTGAGTTTCATTTCTTCACAGTCCATTGATCGAACCGTTTTATTGGACAAATTATGTGTGATTACGTAGATATAGTTTTAGTTAAACGAAACGGTATATTTTGAATGGTTTCACATTTGTACTGACCGATAAGCAATCCACCAGAATCCACATCAATATAAATATATGTAAGAAATATTTCATTAAAATGATTCGCATTTTCAGTCGACTTGTAGCGAGTTTATAAAAAACCAGCAAGAATAATTCTCTTAAGGACAGGTAAGATTAACGAACACTATCTTTGTAGTATTTCCAGTAAGGAGCATTTTTGACATTAGGTCTGTTCCCTTTCCAAAATAATCAGGACAGAATTGTACAAAACAATGCAAATCTACTAAGGTCTCTTACCGGACGACAAAAATACAGGTTTTATGTCAAATAAACGCTCTCGAGAGAGAGTAAACAATTTCCCCATCCTGCACATTTTAACTCAAGAGATTTCTATGGGTAGTTTTGGGTTGTTTTTTTATGGTTTTCTGTCAAATCTTATGTCAAAGAGAATGCAACAACCTCTTAGAAAATGACATAAGTTGCAGAATTTGTTTAATTGTGTTTCCGTTTTTCTTCGATTTTTAGCTTCTCTCTGAGAGGTTTTTATGCCCATTTATTAAAAAATGACGGTCTTCACAATTTGATGCAGAAATTACTGCAGCCTACTTATTATCAAAGCCACTCTCTATCAATTATAACACTATTGTGGAAACACCTTAAAAGCCACATGCTCGTTGGAATAGGGTATTCCACTGGAAAGTTGAATATCTCGGTGTACCGGTTTGTAATATTTACGCTCCATAGGTTACGTAACCAGAGATAAGAGAACAAAGAGCAGCCCGAACTCCTTGTATCTTGCCCCTTGAGTTTGTATTATATCGTTTTCTTATGAAATAGCACATATACATACACATACCTTATAATGCTTATAAAACAATATGGCGTTGACCCAAGCCTTGTAACAATGTGCGTTGAAACAAAGTAGTATGCGTGAGTTTTGTCCATAACAGCAGCTTGTGTGTTTTGATAGTGGTATTCCACTCTGGAAAGTCGACTATATCTAAGCTCTCTTATCACTGTACTTAGATCCACTTAGTTATTGTCTCGAGCTTAAGTAATTGATATGCCTCTTTATTACAAACGACTTTCAAAATTGTTAGAAAAATGGCCCTTAGATAAAGGCAAAACTGGGAGGTATGTAGTATGTACTTATTCTCATAGTTGCGTAATTGCTTTTCTGGATGTTGGATGTGCGAATCTTATGTATATACATAAAAGTGCACATGTTCGTGCGAATGTTCTAAGTTCATCTGTGTTTTTTTCTACTCAAATCGTTTTTGATGCTTTATTAAATATGTACATACGCATAGTGGACACCTAAATATAATTTTTAGACACTAATTTTGTTATACAAACATTTGACGTACACTCAATTCTCTTTTTATGCGAATCTTTTTTATGCGGTTTTGAAGTTATGCGATTTTTCCTGAGAATCTAATTCTGATTTTTTTGTACAAGATGAAGTTATGCGTTGTTTCTGTATGGTATTTTGTATGGGATTCCCCTTTTTAAATATTTCTTCTATACAGAGCAAGCAAACAATAGTTACTTATGCTCAATGCCGTTTGTGTAAGAATGAATTATCACTTGAGCTTAATGCTTTCGTTGATTAAGAACTTTAATTTCTTAAATTTTAAAATAAAAATTTGTTTGAAGATGGAAAAAAAGAAGCAGCAACGAAAAGCAATTTCCTTAGAAATAAAAATTGCAATTTTAGATTTTTTGGTCCTATGAAATTTAAAAAAAAATTTGAAACGTAACCCTAATTATATAATGTAATTAATGTCTTTTTTTATATAATTTTCTGGTTTTATGCGTTTTTGAAAATAATGGAAAACATTCCTTCTTTTACACTACATTAGTGTATTTTTTTGCGATTTTTTGTGCGGTTGGTTTTGGAACGTATCTACCGCATAAAAAGAGAATTGAGTGTATATACATACGCACAGATGAAAATCGCATAACTTATGGAAATTCTATGGTCTTTGGGGCTCCAAGGAAAAAAACGTGAATTTGTCATAAACTAAGAGTATTTTTGTTTACAGTTCCTAGGACAAAATGTAGTCTAAAATCTTACATAAAAGCTTAAAGTTGTCACATGATTTTTATTTATGTACGTCTCATCGCCTTCGCTGCGCCCCGTCGGGGGCTCAGCTGCTGCCAGCCAGACGATAGTTCAGCACATCCGTCGGGGGCTCAAGTGTCCGCTCATTGTTGATATCTCGTGCGTCCAATGGAAATACGATTTGCTGCATTCCATCACATATGGAGTAGATATTATTGCGCAAATTATACATAGCATATCCTTCGGAAATTCATATACGAAAAAGCCAACGAATTTGCAAAATGTACATGTGCAAAATTAAGCGAACATCAAAATCTTTTTGCGTTTTTCCATTTGCTGACTTTGAATTTCAAAGAACGAAATGTGAGAAGAAAAAAGGTAAAAGTAAAGAGTAAAACTAATGAATGTGCGTGCCATCAATGTGTTATATTCAAAATAGTCATGGATATTTTTCGGAAAAAAAAAATCAGATAATCCGTTCGTAAACGTCGAATGCATGCTGCTTTGTTGCTCTTGCTTTGCAAGGTTTGCGTTTCCGAATAGGCATGTATCATGCAAGGTGCATATAAGATGTTGACTTTACCAATTAAGGGATGTCTTCAAGATCGAGGGTGTTCGTCCTTGACCATACCTTTATTGCCATTTTGTATGCAAAGGTTGTTATGGTTAAGACTAACTATTAGGATGTTCACGGTTAGGTTGATCTTTTGTTTCGTTTCAAGCAGCTTGATTTCTTTAGTTCGATTAACGTAAAGATCCTTGATCATTCTTGTCAGGCTTGGTTGGAGTATCGCTTGTAAAGGTTGATGACTTGTGACTTTGGACATGATTGTTCTATCGTTCTATGATGAAAGTGCATGGTAGTTCGTTGTTAGATGAGAACTAGGCCATTGAACTGATTTGGAAGCTAAATCTTGTCTCCATCTGTCACATGTTCCTTGTTAAAGATGGAACAATGCGTTGTGGCTCATTAGCATTGGGATGCACAATGAAACACGTATTTTAGATTACTTTGTAATGCCATGAATTTGTTTTTTACATTCTAGTATTGAATCGCATTTAATCTTATTCAACCATATTTTGAGATTCGAACGCTTCGATTATCCGTTGGAAAAGATTCATTCATTCGAATGAATTTTGTGTATTCTGAGAGTCGAATGAAATGAAATTTATTTTCGTCTGAAACTCAATGGCTTTGATTGTTAAAATAAGCTGTTTTTTACATTTAAATTTGATTTCGTGTTATACAAATATTCAAACATATGTCCATATGCAACTTTTAACAAAAATCTAGGTTATGTTGCCTAGCAGTTTGTTCATAGCAATTGTTTTATTTGTGAATACTGTAGAAGGACCAGAGAAACCTCTTTACCTTATTCCATCATACAAGTGAACGAATCGCTCATTGGACTCGATACTCCAAAGTCCAAACGAATGAAAAAACCATTCATTCAACTAAAATCATTCATTGGACTCGATAGTCCAAAGTCCAAAGGAATGAAAAAATAATTCATTCAACTAAAACCATTCGTTGGACTCGATAGTCCAAAGTCCAAACGAATAAAAAAACCATTCATTCAACTAAAGCCATTCGAATTGGATGAATGAATGATATTCGACTATCGAATAAATGGATTGTTTGCAACTATCGAATAACTAGATAGTTCTTATTCGATAGTTCCCATCACTAATTGTGGTCACTTTTAGTTTAATCTAATGGATATTCTATCCAATTGATAGTTTCATAAATAGAGCTTTCAGTACATGAAATCCGTTTGCTGTCACAATTGTCATTGGCCTAAATTATCGAATGACTTATCCACAATTCCAATTCCTCTTCCTTCTGTTTTACTTTGCGAAATTAAAAAAAAACGTTTGATGCGTGGTTAGTATTTTTGAATTCAGCAACTGTACTCGTTCTTAAAGCAGTGTTATGATCCCTGAAGCATCATACTAGTGTTACAAAATCCGAATTAAAACTTTGTGTGCATGAATGTGTCGAGGGCTTTACAGAAAATCTGCAAAAAATTATGCGAAAAAATTCAAACGAAACAGCTCCAAAGCCCATCGATCAACAGGTTTCTGAAACTGAAGAGGATGAAGAAGAGGAACAGCGTACGGAAGAGGAACTTTTGGACGAGAATTTAGAAAAACTATTTGCAATAACAAATAAGAAAAAGCTAAACTGAGAAGCCAAATTCAAGAAATTCAGTTGGAGGATGCAGCATCCAGTGCTAAATCGACTGCTTGTTTCAAGCAGCAGACTTTGAGGACTCCATACTATCTTTTAGAGGTGATGACAATTTACCTATACAACATCGGATAGAACAGTTTGAGGAACACTCTGAAATACTGAGTTTGTACCAAAGGAACAAAGGAAAAAGGCTACTAACAGGTACATCAAAAATATATATATCAGAACTATTATCCTCAAAAGTTGAATGAATTTAATAAGTGTTTGTTGTGTGAAAGAAAAGAAATGTGACCAAGGCAGACGTCTATAATGATCTTCAAAATAGAAAGAAACGTCGTAATGAGACATTCCAACAATATGTTCTTTCTATGCAAGAAATTTCTTCACAATGTTCCGTTGAAGAAGAGATTCAGTTCATTATTAGAGGAATCACAGATGTCGAAATTTATAAGACGATTTTGTACGGCGCAAATAGCATGAAGGAATTAAATCCAACAAAAACATAGAGCAGTATGAAACATCAAATAAAAAGTGTTATAGTAGTTGTCATATTTCATCAATGTCGTTCTCATCAAGTTCACAAAGGTGTTATATATATATATATTATATTCAAAACAATGGTATTGAAGAAACCATCGCATGTATAAAGGATATTATGATGTAATACGAAGAGGTATGCCTTGCGATATTTACTTTATGAATGGACGACAGATTGCGCGTTCATCATACAACACAATGTGTTCGTCCGCGACCAATACAACATTTTTAAACGAGTTGTCCGCCTTGAAGCATTTTAAAGACGACGGTGAGAGTGGAGATCTTGATTTATCTGACTTTGAAAATAAAAAGTTAAATTTGGATTTATAGTTTTACTTTTGCAGCAACATGTCGTGACCATCGTAAAAGAATAACATAATGTTAAAGAAAAAATTATAAACATTACAGGAAATAAAAAGTGGAAGTAGCAGAAAGGAAATTTGCGGACATTATAATATTGCTCCAAGCACTTTGTTGGTGAAGCTGGTTCAGCCGACGTTGAAGTCGCGAATAACTTCTTAAAGTTAGTATTGCCAAGGTAATTAGAGACATACGACATGGAACATTTCTATAACGGCAGCTATAAATGCAGCAATCGGAAATACCCAAGGATAGAATAACATTAATTTTCACTTGTAATGCTACCGGCACCGATAAATTAGTTTTTTTCCAATAGCAATTGAATGACAGTTACCACTTGGTCTGAAGTAATCCAAAAGCATTTTTTTGATGCAAGGGGGCAGATAGCAAAACAAATTTTACTCCTGGTTGATAACGCCTCATGCCACAAGTTGGATTTTAAGCCAGTGAATATTGAAATTCAATATTTACCGGCTAACACAACGAGTCTTATCCAGCCATTAGACCAAGTTATGTGTATACCTGAAGTACATAAGGAATTTGAAGATGAGGAAAATCAAAATTGCTTCGGACACTTAGAAGACGAGGAAATATTAAATGAAGTAAGATACGGTGAAGATATCTGGATAGTGATGAAGATTATCTCCATAATATCGAGAATATTATTTTCATGAAAAGACAGGAACTTGTAATCCAAAGAAGGATTGATTAGTTTAAAGCTCTGTGAATATCGTTTTTGTTTTTTGTTTTGAAATAACGTTTATTTATTTACTTTTTGAAAAAAAAAAAATACCATATGCGTTTCTTTTCGTATAAGAAAGATTTTTCTAACACCCGTTTTTTCGTACAAGAAAGTTTTTTCGGTTCAAAAAAAAAAAAGTTCGGGCATTTTGGAGTTTCTTATAAGCGTAAAGTACCGTATTACTCTTCAGAATTCGTTTTGTTAAATTTTATGTTATGTATTTTCGACTAATTGTAATTCATATTCATTCATGTACATATATATTTTCTGCATTTTTTATCTGCATTATGTGCACTTCATCAATTTATTGAATGTATTCTAATATTATAAAAAATATTTTTCTAATATTAAAAAAAATCAATGAAATTGTAATGGCGATTACTCGATTATGCTGGCCGAATTTCATTTCATTTCATTTTTATTTATTATTTCCTTAAAATCTCTGTACATTAAGAATGCAATATTCTTTTATTGCGCCTTAAAATATAACATTGTTTGAATTCATGAGTGACAATTGCATATTTCAAGATTGAATTTAAGAGTTTTGAAGATCATTTTAAAAGTTAGTATAATTAGTATAATAGAATTTACTGCCACCAAAATAAGATTAGAATTATGGGTATTATTTCAGTGCGTATTGGAGAGGTGTGAAAAACACCTGTGGGGGTAGATGATTCCACAGGTGTACAGCATGAATGAAAATGTTAAACATGTATGAACTTCAATGTTATATTACGCTATCAAATTCATCATATTGTTTAAAATATATTGTGCTTTTTTCTGAATTTTTTGCTTTTCTTTTACAATCTTATCCATGTTATGTATATGCATAATTTAATTTATTGAATAATTTAGTTTCGTCATACATGAATTGAATCATATTATAAGCTATGATTCCAATGGAGTAATCATCCAAACTCGAACATTTCAAAGAAATGTTTTTCCGCATACGCCTTTGCAATTTATACACTTATACCTGCTTCTTTGTTTTATTAATTGATTAAATTGGCTTATACACTCTTAATTATTGGTTAAAGACCAAATTTGAAACTAAAAGTACCAAATAATTAAAAAAAAATTACTATAAGATTGTGAGCAATTATATATTTTGTGTTTACCTGAGTTACACATAGTGAAATTGATACTATTGACACAGCTGAACCTTGAATAAATACACGACCCTTCGATATATTTGCAGTGCGATGTGCTTTTAAAATTCTTTTGGTACATTCCTTTTGTAGCGCGTCTAGGAATCTATTGCAAATCGATTTCATAAAAAATGGATTTCATTACAAACAACAGTTGTCAGAGAGAAAAAAGGACGAAAGATATGAAAATGCTGAACTGAGGTTTAACCGATGGTGTCGTTTAGCTTAAACCACAAATTTAAGTCAGTTCAAGGTTTAAACTAAACTGTGATATCGACGAACTGAAACTGGGAATTAGGGTGAAGGTTATACCATCAAAAAAACAAAATTTTAAACAAAGTTGCCAAAGACAGTGCTCTCTCACCATTTATAAGTCTATAAATGACATTATTTATAGAGATTAATTGGAAATAAATATTCTTAAGAAATAATATTAAAAAATTGTTTAAAATTCAATTTGACTATATCTTCAAATTATTCGATAACTATTCTACGTTAAAATAAAATGTCTGTTCTGATTAAAAGTCACCGTCGAATGCCCGGTTTCCTTCGTTTTTCCCTTTTCTACTTCCTTGTCGCCAATAATTTTGTTTTGCGTTACAATTGTTATTTTTATGAAGGCTCCAAACGAATTCCAATCCAGGAGGAATTCAGATGTAATCCTCATGGTTCTGTGTGTGTTTTCAAGTTTGTCAAAGCGATTTACTTATTATAATTTTGTATCTCGTATTTCCTACTACTTGCCACTGTAAAACATAACACCGAAAATTACCATTGAATATATATATATATATATATATATATATATATATATATATATATATATATATATATAAAACCTTACAGTAATAATACAAACTTGCAACATAAAGCAATGCCTCCGATCTGTTTCCCATCTTTTATTAAACTCGTACTTTATGGATTGAGATCAGCCGTATAGTTTTTATTATGTTTTAATTTTTTTCAGAGATCTGGGTGAACATCTTCGAAAACTGTTGAAGATATCGCGTAATGCAGAAAAAGTGGTGTTAACTGAACAGTTGGATTCTTTGGAAAGAATCTCAAAAAATATATATGGTACTAAATATAAACGCATATTTTCATCAACAGCTACAGGACTTACAGCTCAGCAGTGCAGTCAAGTTTTATCTTCGGAATTCTTGCAATATTTAAACGATTGTTGTAAAAGCGAATAAGTATCTAAATAAGTATACAAAAATAAAAATGTACGCCAAGACACATTTTCTGGAAAGGAAACTTATAAATATATTTAATAAGTCCCAATATTTTTACTCTTTCCGAAATCATAATTTTGGGCATACTCCTGTATTATTAAAAAAAACCATACAATATCTAAATGTAGGGCCTAATAAAACGTTCATTGACATGACTTTTGGATTTGGGGGCCATACACGTGCTTTATTAGAAAAAGCTCCTGGAGTTAAAGTTTTTGCATTAGACAGAGATCCTCTAGCACATAACTACGCAACAAGCTTATGTAAGGAATATCCGGGTCAAATTATACCAATGTTGGGAAAATTTTCAGACCTTCCGAAATTATTGCAATTTTATGGAGTTAAACAGGGGTCATTTGACGGAATACTGTTTGATTTCGGATGTTCATCAATGCAACTAGACAAACCAAATCGTGGTTTTTCTTTTTTGAGAAACGGTTTTTTGGACATGCGAATGAGCATGAACAATGACCAAATTAAAGCCCTTGACATATTATCTGAAATAGAAGAGAGTGATTTAGCGAGAATTCTTCGTATATATGGTGAGGAATCTTCAGCGAAAAAGATTGCAAAAGCAATTGTTGATTCACGTTCCAGATTTTCCGAAATAAGAAATACTCAACAGCTGGTAGATTTAATTTCATCGTGTCATTCTCACATGTGTGGAATAGGTACATTAAAAAATCCTACACATTTAGCCAATAAAACGTTTCAAGCAATTCGAATATTTACAAACAATGAATTAAATGAAATCAACTACAGTATACTCCTTGCCCAAAGATACTTAAAGAAAGGAGGTCGACTAGTTGCAATTACTTTCCACTCCCTCGAAGATACAATTGTTAAGCGACATCTAAAAGGGGATATAGTAGAGGGCTTAGCTAATCCGGTTCCATTGAAGTATAGTGCGCATGATTTAACGCATGATGAACAGATAATAGGTTCATTATCTCGACGAAGGTGGAAACAATTGCATAAAGGCGTAATTACTTGCACTCAAAATGAAATTTTAAAAAATCCCAGAAGTCGAGCTGCCAAGCTGAGAGCTGCAGAAAAAATATTTGAATAAACATTTTTTATCAATTTTTTCATTTTTCATTTTAAATTCATTTTTATTAACTACTTCATTTTTTATCCATATAGGTATATTATTATATTTTTATTAATTCGTAAGTAAAATTGAAAATGTGTAATTTAAGACAATTGGAACTGCCAGAACTGTTGGCTTGTAAATAGTATATGGTGCTGTAACGTATAAACATGAATAATAATAAATCAGAATAAATAAACTCTTATGATAAGACGCAAAAACCAAATCGTTCAACATGCTGAAACATTTTATATAATCAATATAGGTAAATTTGACATAGTTCATAAGTACGACATAGAAATTCTTAATATTCAGAATCAGTTTAGTACAATTGCTAATCACAAAACAAAGTGAGCTCAAGAGCAAGATATATGGTCCAAACCATGACACCCCACAGGTATAAAAGGGGTCTCGTCAGTGTTATAGGTAATTCTTTCAAGTGGCTCTTTGGCTGGCACACTGGATGACGATGATATGCAAAATATTCAAGAGCATCAAAATTTCAATTGTAGACCGCAATAACCATGAAGTAATAAGAACCGTGAACCAACAAGATGGGCAACAATTATAACGAAAGCACAATACTACTAAAAGGTGTTATCGAATCAGATCCAAAACGTGTCCTAGAGAAATTTAATCAAATCGAAGAACTCGCTATGAAACTTCAGAGTGAAACATTTTTTATTGAACAAATGTTCAAGCTTAACTCCCTAAAGGAAAAAGTTGGGAATATTCAGCAGAATTAAACATCGGCAAGCACAGGTATTTTGAAACCGTACTTGTTGGGAATAATTGCCTACAACATTGATCTCAAAAAACTCTTACGCATTCGTCTTGGTGTCGCTTCTTTTAACGAAGGCAAAATCTTTTGCGATTGTGATGTGTGATTCCAGTTCCCAATAAGGAACACTAACTGAAATTGGATCATGAATTTATAATCGATATATACAATATCTCTTACACATTTGAAGAAAACAAATGGTTTCAACAGCTGAAAGGAAGTAAAAATGTGCAATCAAGAAAAATTGTATTCAGAAGGAAATATAATAGCTCGCTAATGGTAATCAAAAATTATATAATAAACAGTACTTGTGACGAAAGAACGTTCCTCTCAGGCGGGCATTACCTGTTTTTATTCAACAAATGTACCATTTTTATAGATAATCTTCTATTTTCAATCAAACTTTTGAATATACGAACATTTTCATCATTCCTAAATTCAATGATTTCTTTAAAACTCTTAATAATACCCTTGAAGACATGTATTTAACACAGAAAATTTTAAAAATGTCGGGTAACGAGCGAATTTTCAAATACGACCTTCAATCCACCCCAATACTATAGTTGAGGAGGAGTATCAGCTGTTCTCAAGAGCTCACATGTATTCACCGACACGGCGCGAAAAACTTATAAAACACGCTGTCAGATGGAATCATGGCCAAGAGAGGCGCAAGATGGATATCTCTTTGCTGTCTTATTTCTGAAATTTCGCATTCGCAGTTCGCCACTCATATGAACAGGCCTTTACCAATAAAAGTAGGGGACACTACGCAAAGAATTTAAGGTGTTCACGAATTACAGCCGTAAAAAATATTTTCGACATCGACATAAAATAGTGGAGAAAATAACTATCAAATTATTATGTTATTTGATTTGTAATGATAAATCCAATCCAATAAGCATATATCGTTGGACTGATATAATATAATCGAAAATATATATCGATTCGTAGGAATTTTTATAAAAAATGTTTATTCATGAATGATCAAAATTTTCATAATATCTAATATATAGTTAATCTATTATATTCATGAACAGAGTGAAACTAATTATAACTTGAATTTGACACAAATTCATGAATTGGAATTGGAAATTCACGAATTTTGACTTTTTTGAGGGAAAAATGCACGAAAGGGCCGCTATTTTCGTGGAGTACTTGATTTCTCGAAGCAAGTGTGCGTAAAAATGAGACAATAGGTCTGTTCCCGTACCCAAAATACTCAGTACAGAACAGTACAAAACAACTCAAATCTACAAAAGTCCGTTCCAGTACGACAGGAATATGGGTTTTATGTAAAAACGAGCGCTCGCTCGGAAGAATAAAAAATTGCCCCACCCTGTTCATTTAAGCTCAAAATATTCTTGTGAGGGTAGTTTTGTGTAGTTCGTTGGTTTTCTGTCAAATCAATTGATGTGTGAAAAACTTTAATATAGTCTTGGCGGTTATTCAAACGTTTTGAATTAGTTTAAGTTATTTTTTATTTTTAGAACTAGTAGTTCGTAAGAATAAAAACCAAATTAAATTCCAATAAAATCCTTTTTTTCTATTTGCATCTTTTGCAGTTACTGTTAACATATGGTATTTGGCTTAGTTGCGTTTCCGTACTTTCTTGATATTTAGCTTTTCTCTGAGAGGTTCTCTCCCCCCACTCCTTAAAAAAATGTCAGTCTTCACAATTTGATGCACAAAGTACGGGCACAGACCTAATATAGAGATAGCCGACTTCTACGTCTCTTTCCCCTAAAATTATTTTGACAGCGTTTTTTTATAAAGTTTTCCCCAGGTTTTCACCGATACGGGGAACGACAATACGCGTGAGCTTTTGGAACAGCTGATAGCCCTACAAGTTACCGAGTGTGGACTGGGCCCTCAACCAACAAGCCTCTCTAACTAGCGCGATCTCTGGCTAGCTTCCTCCACTTTCCCACACCAAGTTGGGTTGAGGTCCTTCTCCACTTGGGTGCGCCACCTTCAACGCGGGCGTCCTCTGTTGCGTTGCCCGACAGGTTCGGATTCGAAGATTCTTCGGGCTGGAATCATCTTCATTCGCTTTAGATATTGTCCATGCCTCCGCGCCATATAGCAGGACTGGGATGATCAGTGTCTTATATGGAGTCAACTTGGTTCTTCGAGAGAGAGCTCTATTACTCAATTGCCTCTTGACCCCAAAGAAACAGCGGTTGGCAAGAGTTATCCTACGCTTGATCTCTCTGCTGCAATCAAGCGTATCCCTGGATTGCGGTGAAATCTGCCTTATAGCAGTTAAGGACCTCCGCGAGTTCTTCGGCTGCACTTGGTCTGTTGAGATACCTCACAATCCACGTGCAGCACTGAAAAGCATAGTCATTTGTTCGTAAGCTGGGGTCGTCAATAGAAAATTTGTCAGTATCCGAGACATTTGGTTGTCTTTGAACATTTTGTTTTCTTACGTGGTGAGGGCGTTAACTTCACGCACAACCCCCAACTGGAAGGCCAGGCCCATGTATTTTACCCTTGGGTGCAGGGTCCGGATGACTCCGGTTTCGCTAACCTCGCTGAGGTTTTGAGTGCCGCCGTTGACCCTATATGATAGAGTTTTTCCGCCGCCAACTCTACTTCAAAATCCGGACATGACCTTGGAGGCAACCTTTTAGATCTCAGCTCCGAATATGTCAGAGTAGCTCTAAAAAGGAGGTGCACCAGGTAGCTCCGGATGTCGCCGTTGGCTAATCTGATGATAAGCTCTTCCGACGCCATCCGTAAAGAGAGATGAGTCCTGCTACAGACTCATCCACTCTCCCCTCTCTCCTTAGCAGCCACCAATGACGTCCCACGGGGGTTGGGGACGAAATCTTCGAAATCCCTTGTATATTACAAATACTTTCACAAAAACAATGGATCCACCACAATATGTTCGTTTTCTGATATTTTATCTTAAGGGATACAAAGAGATAATTAGCACTCGTATTTCACATAGTTGAACAGCATACTGATATGCACATGAAAGAGAAAAGCGTGGGTGATACTTCACAGAAATTGGATTCCCGAAGTGTTTAGATGCGTATTAGTGAATATTGAAGAATTATAAAAGCTCTAATAGCTGCGTAATATATAGAAATATCAGTAATATTTTCAGAAATACTAATATACTCAATTTAACTGAAGAAATATACTTAATCTGTGTCTTTTGTTCGTTCACAATAGTCATTAATATAACAATGGTTCTTTACAGAATATGTTACTGTTGTGTAATTGTAAGTAAACATTTAAAAGCATTTTTGTTTCTGTTATACATTAAATAATTGTACCAATAAGCATATATCGTTGGGCTGATACAATATAATCGAATAATAAAGGGTGATTTTTTAACAGCTATCGGAAAGTTTTTCAAAAAAAAAAAACAAAAAAAAATTCAGAAAAATGCATTAAATCTTTATTTAAATCGATAGTACGGTACATAGAATTTAATGTTTGAAGATTATTTCATGCAAATGTTGACCTTGACTGCGCCTCAAATGGTCCACCCGCTTAGCGTTGCCCAACAGGTTCGGATTCGACGATTCTTTGGGCCGGAGCTGTGGTGTCCATACGCTCTACATAACCTAGTCACCGTAGGCGTTGGATCCGTAGACGCCTAACTAAGCTCATGTCGCTGTACAGCCCGTACAGTTCGTGGTTGAATCTTCTCCTCCAGAACCCGCCAACACAAACAGGACCAAAGATCGCACGTAGAACTTTTCTTATCAAAGAGACCAAGGACTTCTTCATCCGCTTTCGATATTGTCCATGCCTCCGCGCCGTATAGCAGGACTTTGATGATCAGGGTCTTATGTAGAGTCAACTTGGTTCTTCGAGAAAGAGCTCTATTACTTAATTGCCTCTTGACCCCAAAGAAACAGCGGTTGGCAAGAGTTATGCTACGCTTGATCTCTCTGCTGCAATCAAGCGCATCCATGGATTGCGGTGAAATCTGTCTTATAGCAGTCAAGGACCTCCGCGAGTTATTCGGCTGCACTTGGTCTGTTGAGATACCTCACTATCCACGTGCAGCACCGAAAAGCATAGTCATTTGTTCGTAAGCTGGGGTCGTCAATAGAAAATCTGTCAGTATCCGCGACATTTGGTTGTCTTTGAACATTTTGTTTTCTTACGTGGTGAGGGCGTTAACTTCACGCACAACCCCCAACTGGAAGGCCAGGCCCATGTATTTTACCCTTGGGTGCAGGGTCCGGATGACTCCGGTTTCGCTAACCTCGCTGAGGTTTTGAGTGCCGCCGTTGACCCTATATGATAGAGTTTTTCCGCCGCCAACTCTACTTCAAAATCCGGACATGACCTTGGAGGCAACCTTTTAGATCTCAGCTCCGAATATGTCAGAGTAGCTCTAAAAACGAGGTGCACCAGGTAGCTCCGGATGTCGCCGTTGGCTAATCTGATGATAACCTACTCCGCCGCCATCCGTAAGGAGAGATGAGCAACATCACCGTCAATGGTGCTCGGCACCCAGTTTTGGGTGACAGTAGGAGTTCAGAGACTAAGTGCAGGAGTTACGTTCCAACACCAGCAAACGCCTCATTGACGGCTCTCTGTGTTCGTCCAATCATGTCAATGTCGTCCGCGTAAACAAGCAGTTAAACGGACTTCTCAAGTATGATGTTGTAGAAGGCACATGACAGCGCGTCGCCTTGTCTAAAACCTTTTTTGACATTGAAGGTCTCGGTTAGTTCGTTACCGACCTTGATGGAGCAGCGAGAGTTCTCCATCGTCACCCTGCACAACCTCACGAGTTTGGCAGGAATGTCAAATCTAGACATGGCGCTGTATATCTCGTCTCTATGCACGCTGTCATATGCGGCCTTGAAATCGACGAACAGATGGTGAGTGTCGATTTGCATTTGTTGGGTCTTTTCCAGGATCTGCCGTAGTTCGAAGATTTGGTCTATTGTGGACTTTCCTGGCCTGAAGCCACACTGGTATAGACCTATCAGATGATTAATGAACGGCTTCAGGCGGATACACGGGAAAGAAGATCTTATACGCCATGTTAAGAAGACTGATCCCTCGATAGTTGGCGCAATCGAAGAGGTCTCCTTTCTTGTGGATCGAGCAAACGATACTGAGATTCCACTCGTCGGGCATGCTTACCTCAGACCATATCGTGCAGATGAGCTGGTGCATACGCCCAACCAGGTCATCTCCAGCTGCTTCAAACAGTTCCGCGGACAATCCGTCCGCTCCATTGTTCGATTTCAGTGTAGACATCGCTATCTTGACTTCGTCTAAGTTGGGGGGACGGAATTCGTGTTCATCATCGTCCAAATTGAGTGAAACATTCTGCCTAACAGCGGAATTTGTGTCGTCGCCGTTTAACAGTCTACAGAAATGATCTTTCCAGATTCTCAGTATCGACTGCGACTCTACTACCAGTTGTCCATTTCCATCCCGACAGGCTCCTGTCCGAGTTTTATATTCGTTGGATAATTGTGTTACCCTTTGATAAAACTTCCTGGCGTCATTCCTGCCATTAAACCTCTCCATCTCCTCGACCGCGCGCTTCTCATGATTTTTCTTTTTCCTTCTGAGAAGCCGGTTCTCTTCCCTTCTCTTCTGCTCGTAGAGCTCACGAACAGCTCTCGTTGTTCGATGCAGCGTTGCCTTGTAGGCCTCCTGCTTGGCTGCATGTGCTGCATGGATTCCTTCTTGATGGTGTCGTAAAACCCAGCACATCAGTTGATAGACATTGTACACAATGGAGAAAAATGTGACAGTAGTGGGTCTCCCTTGTATATCACACATCGTCACATCGCCAAGATCAGAAATAAGAGAGCAAAGAGATGTCCACCTTTTGCCTCTCTTGTCCCTTGATTCAACCTGACAGCGGTTTTTATAAGCTTTTCGCGCCGTGTCTGTGAATACGTGTGAGCTCTTGAAAACAGTTGATCCTCTTCCCCAACCATTGTATTGGGGTGGATTGAAGGTTTTATTTTAAAATTCGCTTGTTTACCCGACATTTTTCTGTGTTAAGTATTCAACATAATGAGGAGGGGTAAGCAAACAAACAAAGCGTATGTCCACGCTGTAAATTTAAGCTCCTGTTTATGGGAGCGTCTGTCTCTGCAGCATTAGGGTGATATTAATGAAGAAACAGATAAATGTATGTTGAAATGTATTGTCCGACACCTATGTACAGTTATATAAATAACTTTGAAACTTTTGCATTCATCAAAAAAATACTTAGTTTCTTTGCTGCTTTTCCTTTTTACAGATGGAAGTAACTTCCAAATTTTGGAACCTATTTTTCTGACATGGTTTTAGTTTCAATATCTGCAAATCTCTCTTAACAATTAAGAAATTTTAATTTTGTATTCCTTAACTTTTTTCGAATTTATGAATGAATGCTATCAAAGTGACTTCATGTCTCACCTATGACATAGAAATAGGCTATATATAACATTAACGGATTAAATTGATGCAAACTATTCTTGCAAATAATACGTGGCATTACATTTTTAATCACCCAATCCTACCATTAAAGTCATGAACCAATTGAACACTCTTCGAACAATAGTACATGGTTGTGGCCAACTTCACACGATTTTCTCACAAAAATTAATGAATCGGTCGCCATTTTTGGTGAAATGATTGTAAAAGGATAATTGAAATACAAGGGAATTCCACTACTCTTCCAATACTCTCTTTTGTTGACTAGGGGCAAAAATGGCCGAAGATGGACATCTCTTTGCTCTCTTATTTCTGGCCAAGATGATGGCAGATTCATGCATTATTTTCGCATGGTTTTTCAAAAATTGACTCATAATTTTTAAGACCACATATATTTTGCAAAATGGTCTTGGGTTAATATCACAGTCACGGGACAAAAATCGTATAACAACGGCATCACATGTAACTAAATGGTAAGGGAGGTAGAAGTTGTTTATCTCCTCGCTCCCTTATTCATACTCCCATTGAGATGTGAAATTCAATGGAATTCCACTACACTCTTCAACGTCAAAAATGCTGTCCTGCTTGCTCATTTATTTCTGATGGTTGCTGGCTTATTTATTAATACACACATCCATACCTACTTCGACTTTTACCAGCAAATTGAAAAAAAGTTTTCTCTTGAGGGACTTGTAATCATAAACAATGCAATAAAACTTGTTCTCGGAGACCACGTGGTCTATTATAAATATATGTGGCAAATGTATTTATATAATTATTGAGTGCATGAGTCTTCGGATAATTGATGTATAGTTATGTCAAATAAAATTATCCTCATTGTTCTAAAATCGGGCGCTGCGATGTATTGAAATATGTCGGACACAGTTAACATTGAACTACTTTTAAATTGCACAATTTTGGCTGTAAAACGCTTTGAAATATCGCCAAAAGAGTATTATATTAGTAGTGATTTTGTGAATAGAGTACAAGTAGTCAACTTTTTATCCGGAATCATAAATAATTCTAACAACAGTCCGAATCGCAACGAAGCAAAGTAAGAATTTTCATTACTTTAATTGTTTTGAAATTATTTGAATTCCCTGTATCAAAAATATGAAATATTATTTTTATCAAGCAAATATAGATTATAAAGCGATGTTGGACACATAGAAAGTATTCAGCTCATATTTACATCGACTACCAAATGGTGAAAAATATATGTATGATATAAAGTTATCATTTTCTTTGATTTCTTAGTTAAAATAATAAGGTATAATAATAAGGTAAACAAAGGAGAAAAACGGTAAAACACTTAATTTTTCAGAACGCAAATTCAAATGTTTTTCTTATATATATATGCTAGTAAGTAACTAGTTCATTCATATTGAGCAACACTCATTTTTGTGTTACTTTTTTGAAAAACACATTCCTTAATGAATGGATTAAAATCTGCGCGAACTGAGTCGAAACATTCCTTCGCGGTAGCATTAAGTAACGATATTTATAAAATATTCGCAGTGTGGTTAATATCTTTTCGATACATGCATTTGTTTACAAAAGTTGGCAGCTACCTAAAAGTCAATCATGTTTTATAGTATATGATCATACATTTTGGCAGCAAGCCACCGCAATTGACAATACAGAGATTCGTTATGCAGTCGAATCCGCTTATTTAAAACTCGTTTAGCTGAAAACAATTTTGTCTGTTCCCGAACAGTTTATCTGTCCCCGTTAAAATGTTAAATTCGGATATTTGAAAAAGAAAATCTGAAACATGCATAATTCATGTTCTATTTATAGAAAAGACACTGCTTAAATGGAAATTTACCTTAAGAAAAGAACGGATGAAAAGGATTCAAATGCATGTATTGAATTCGTACTCTTTTTAATGTTCGGTTGAAATTCACCTTTCATAGTGACAAATATCAATTCAGACAGCACATTGCGAGATTGTTTTAATGTTCAAATGATTTTTATCTGGTATGTATGTTCTGCTCTTTAAAGCATTAGCTTGTAATCTTATTTATTTAAAGATATGTGTATCGGCACCAAAGGTAATGTTTATAGAGTTAATTAAATAGAAAATTAAATTACAGAAAAATAACCGCGGGCATGATTCTATGAAACACAAAGGTTTGTATATCAAAGACAAACTTACAATTTTAAAACAGTTTGGTGATGGTGTTGCACGGAAAGCCATTTGAGCGCATTTTAATTGCGGTGTACCAAGGGTAACAAGATTTCATTCGCAAAGTTGCAGCACGGAACCAAAATTTATCCATAATACATTCATACTGAAAATGAAATGAACTATAATTATTCCAAGCCAAAAATATTAAATAAAATGGGTTTAAAAACACAACAGCAAACTTAAATGATATTAAAAACCATTCTATGTAATACCACTATTTACGACAAATCAATTGAGATATATATTCCTAAAGGACAAACGGAAAAATGTGTCCTCTTCTATAGAGAGATGATAAAAATAACAAGTAGACAAATAAGTAAGGAATTAAATATCAGGCATATAAGACAAAATAAATAAGTACATCCGGTAATACAAGAAATAATTATATATAAGTGTTTAAACAAAAAAGCAAATAAATATACTAATATGTAAATTAAACCCAAAAAGATTCAGTCGAAAACGAACCACAAAACCCCAAAATAATAAATAATAATAGATATAACAAGCAGACAGATAAAATTTAAAGGTAATTGAATACTTGATACACGTAAAAATAAATAAATTGGTACGTTAATAAAAAATGACTAAGCGATATGTAAATAAATAAGAACGCAAATAAGAAAGATAATATGAAAATTAATAACAGTCTTGTCGGTTATAATTAACATTAAATTCACTTAATGAGAGAAATCACAACTGAGCATATATCAGGTAACTGCGCATATCATAAGAGGCTTTGCAATATTGGCTTATAGCGCAAATATTTAGTGGGAGTCAGAGATAATGGAAAGAGGAGATATTCCACTTCTATGTTTCTTGCCCCTCATCTGACAGCGTTTTTTATAACATTTCACAGCTGTTTCAATCCTGCTTTACATCCGTTTCACAGGTAGACTCAGTGAATACGTGTAAAGGCTCAGATATAATGCGCATGAGTGTGCATCAGCTAGTGTCAAACGCACATGGGAGAGTGTGCGAATACACCCATCCCTATGCGCCAATCTATAATGGAGTCCATGAACGATTGCGAGCATATCGTTAAGCATGTTCAAAACCCAAATGTTTCGTTAAGCATGAGCTGTGCGAAATAAATCGCCCCGCGCATATGCGAGTTTGACAGATGGCACATAAACAACGAAATGGCGAACAAAAGTGCATCTGACGATCTAGAAATAATTCAAACGATTATTCAAAATGTAAGGAAAAATCCATGTCTGTATGACAAAAAGCACCCGCTGTATTACAACAAAATAAAAAAGAACAAAACATGGGTGCAAATAGCAGCTGACATTCACATAACATGCTGCACGACATTTTTCAGCTGAATGAAACAAAACAATTTCTGACGCGCAAAAGCTAATTATGGGTAGACATGCATTTTTTGGAAATATGACGAAACATTTCGTTAAAATTTGACACTAGCTGATGCACACTCATGCGCATTATAGTAGATCCTTAAAGCTCGAGAACAGCAGTATGTGAATGGGAATGTTTTAGCTTATATGAACAGCTGATGAAGTGGATTACGCCTGACAGACAATAGTGCGTACGTAAGTACAAAATGAGAGCTGTGAGAGCAACGTAACATGTAAGACCATCGCATGTCATTATCGAACATGTTGAAAAATGTTTGACAGATTGGTGCGTTGATGAACAGGTGACTATGTTTTAACGACAAAATCAATTTGAATTAGGACTAAAGGGGAAGTTTCGAAAGAAAAAATAAAAAAAAAATTGTAGAGTAGAATCCATTTGTATCGAACTCAAAACCTTCTTTCTGATTGATATATAATTTGTTGCGACATTTTAAATGCTTGGTAGCATGAGTACGCAAAATTAGCAACAAAAAGGAATTTCTGAATTTTTTAACTATTAGCATTCATTTTCCGTAATTAAGTCCTTAAAGTACAATTGTTTGAGCAGAATATTTTTTGAATTGACAATTCACAAACGAAAACAGATGACATAACATTTTTCATCTAGCATTTGAGAGAGAGAGAGAGGGAACAGCTGATTAACGCAGTGCGTCATTGCACCCCTCCGTAACGTTGAAGTCGAACGCAGCACCGCACTATCTCCGGCTTTGCCAATAATTTGAGCGCCATATTCACCACCAAAACCGAAGGGAAACTAAGAGACAAGTGCATGTTCGCAAAATGCATTCAATTATGTTCCTATTGTGAGACTATATATATATATACAATTAAAAACGACGTTAAATTTGAAAACTAACAAGTTCAAGATAAAAAAATAGGTCTGTTCCCGTAGTTTCTGAACCAAATTTTGAGGACTGTCATTTTTAAGAGTGAAGCAAAATATAAAGAAAGTACGGGAACGAAAATGTGTAACTTATGCCACAGGTCCGTGGCGTTGTGGGTATGTGCGTCAACCCCAACCTCGACGTCGTAGGTTCGATTCCTGCTCTATGCGACGAAAATAATGTTCACTGCCCCACCTCTTTCGAGTCTGACAATTCTCAAAGAGTATTTTTGTCTGAAAAAGCTTCTCAAACAAAGCCGTTCGGATTCGGCATAAAACAGTATTTCCCTTCCACTCGTGAGAGAACAATAGCACGCACAACACGAGTGGTTGCTGAGAAGCTAGGCCCTGGCCCCCTACGGGCTGTAGCGCCACCCATATATCTCTTCGATATTTGGATTAGGAAATCGATTTTCTACCTCTAATCTCATTGAGTTTACGATAGTCGATTACGAACGCCACTTTTACCTGCCAATTGAGCCTACTTTTTTTGGGGACTACCCATATCGGACTATTGTACGGACTACTTGATTCTTGGATTATTCCTTGCTTAATCATTTCAGACAGATTGAAGTCTGTTAACGTCCTCACGGTGTACTTGAGGGTAGCGATATAGCATTGAATAGCTGATGTCAAATCGTCATTTTCCTGATAAAAAGCGTTTTTTTGATTTATAACTATGAACAATAGTTTATTTTAATATTATTAAGGTGATCAGTTTTAATGAAATAGAGAAGGTTATTTTCTCTTACTTCACTACTAAATAGTTCTACAATATTCTCTTTATAAACTATGTTATCATACTCTTCTTCTTGTTTATTGAAATATATGGTTTGAGCCGCGTTTCTTGTTATTAATTACTTGTTTGCATAATCGACGATGGCATTTAGATACCTTAAAATGTTGTTACCTATGATTTCCTCAATTTTATTTTTAAAATCGTGTTCTAAAAACTCGCCAAAAACGTCTTTGTTTTCGTTGAATTCTTTGAATATAGGGAATTGACATAGTGCTTCGACAAAAAATGTGCTTCCCATGGCTCTGACTGGTATTTTAAAATTGCTCCTCCACTTAGGATGACATACATATGGATTGATGGTATTGATTTCCGCTCCAGTATCAACAATAAAGCACAGAGTTCTAATATGAGTTCTAATTTTTATATAGGGTAGCTGCCGGAGGGCATGGGCCTGTGCATCCAGGGCAAAGTTGTTGATTGCTCTCAACTTGGCGAGATGCCAGCAACGATCCCTGTAAATGCACGGGTCAAGTTGACATACAGCCCTCTCGCGGCGCCCTCTGGATAACCACTGCTGCAGCCGCTTAGAGGTGAACCAATGTATGCAGCGACCCCTTGTCCGGGCGTGTACACCAGGACCCGGTCCTCCAGGTTCGGGGGTTTCGCGTGGGGTTAACTTCCCCACCGTGTAAAACTCGCAATAGTTCAGAGACGGCAACAAGCCTCGGATACGGATGACCCTACTGCTGACGACCATGGACAACGAAATAAGGACAACGATTTTCGGTTCTGCACGTGGAATGTGAGGTCACTGAACAGACCACGTGCAGCCGATGAACTTGCGAAAAAACTGCGACATATATTACGGCGATTGCTACAAAGAGCGAAGGCAGCGCTTGTTTGGATGCGGTTTTGTTGTTCGAGGCAGACTTAGGCAAGAAGTCTTAAGCTTTAGATACATAAGCGAACGCCTCACAACAATCCGCATCAAGGCAACATTCGGCAGCATCTGCCTAATGTGCGCCCACGCCCCGACAGAGGACAAAGATGATAGTAGCAAAGATGACTTCTATGATCTCCTAGAAAGAACATACGATCAATGCCCTAGCTTTGACACCAAGATCGTTCTAGGAGATTTCAATGCTAAGCTGGGTAAAGAAGAAATCTTTGCTAAAGTCATAGGGAAACACAGCCTACACGACACCACGTCCAGTAACGGACTAAGGCTGGTGGACTTTGTCATGGGACGTAACCTCTCTGTTGGTAGCACGCGGTTCCCACACCTCAACATCCATAAAGGGACATGGCGGTCCCCAGATCAATCAACCGTCAACCAGATTGATCACGTTGCGATCGACGTCAGACACTCCTCCAGTATTCTTGATGTCCGAACTTTCCGAAGAGCCAATGTTGACTCGGACCATTTCCTTGTTGTAGCCAAGGTAAGAATCAGGATATCACGAGAACAACGGAGTCGAGAACGAACACCACAGTTTGACATCGCAAAGCTACAATCGCAGCTGACTGCCAGGATCTTTGCCGACCGAGTCTCCCAGAAACTCTCTGTAAGTTCGACGCCGCCTGCACAAACCATCAAAGAAGAATGGAGTCGTTGTCAAGAAGCCATCAAAGAAGCTGCCACTGATGTGCTGGGTTTTACGACACCACATAGAAAGAAACCCATGGTTTGACGACGAGTGCAGGCAGGCACATGCAGCCAAACAGGAGGCCTACAAGGCAACGCTGCATCGAACAACGAGGGCTGTTCGTGAGCTCTACGAACAGAAGAGAAGGGAAGAGCACCGGCTTCTCAGAAGAAAAATTAATGAGCATGAGAAGCGCGCGGTCGAGGAGATGGAGAGGTGCAATGGCAGGAATGACGTCCGAAAGTTTTATCAAAGGGTAAAACAATTATCCAATGGATATAAAACTCGGACAGAAGCCTGTCGAGATGGAAATGGACATCTGGTAGTAGAGTCGCAGTCGATACTGAGAATCTGGAAAGATAATTTCTGTAGACTGTTAAACGGCGATGAGGACCAAAATACCGCTGTCAGGCAGAATGTTCCACTCAATCTGGACGATGACAGACGCGAATACCGTCCCCCAGACTTAGACGAGGTCAAGGTAGCAATATCAAGACTGAAGTCTAACAAAGATGCTGGAGCGGACGGTTTGCCCGCTGAAATATTTAAGGCAGCTGGAGATGATCTGGTTGGGCGCATGCACCAGGTCATCTGCAAGATATGGTTTGAGGAAAGCATGCCCGACGAGTGGAATCTCAGTATCGTTTGCCCGATCCACAAGAAAGGAGACCCCTTCAACTGCGCCAACTATCGAGGTATCAGTCTTCTTAACATCGCGTATAAGATCTTCTCTGCCGTTTTGTGTACCCACCTGAAGCCGTTCATAAATAATCTGATAGGTCCATATCAGTGTGGCTTCAGTCCAGGAAAGTCCACAACAGACCAAATCTTCACACTACGGAAGATCCTGGAAAAGACGCAAGAAATGCAAATCGACACCCACCACCTATTTGTCGACTTTAAGGCCGCATATGACAGTGTGCATAGAGACGAGCTATACAACGTCATGTGTAGTTTTGACATTCCTGCCAAACTCGTCAGATTGTGCAGAATGACGATGGAGAAATCTCGCTGCTCCATCAAGGTCGGTAACGAACTCACCGAGACCTTCAATATCGAAATAGGTTTTAGGCAAGGCGACGCGCTGTCATGTGATTTCTTTAACATCGTCCTGGAGAAGATCGTGCGAAACTCACACGCCAACACTAGAGGCACGATCTTCCAGAAGTCCGTGCAATTGTTAGCATACGCCGATGACATTCACGTGATTGGCAGAACTCAGCGAGCCGTCAGTGAAGCGTTTGCTTGCATTGAGACGGAGGCGGCAAAAATGGGTTTAGCGGTGAATGAAGGCAAAACAAAGTATATGCTGCCATCAAGAAAGGACACACAACATCGACGTCTTGGACAGAGCGTCACAATGGGCTGCTATAACTTCGAGGTAGTCAAGGACTTCACTTACCTCGGCTCCGGAGTAAACTGTACTAATAACATCAGTACCGAGACCAATTGAGGGGCAATTGAGTAATAGAGCCCTCTCTCGAAGAACCAAGTTGACTCTATATAAGACTCTGATCATCCCAGTCCTGCTATACGGCGTGGAGGCATGGACAATCTCGAAAGCGGATGAAGAAGTCCTTGGTCTCTTTGAGAGAAAAGTTCTACGCACGATCTTTGGTCCTGTTTGTGTTGACGGGTTCTGGAGGAGAAGCTTCAATCACGAACTGTACGGGCTGTACAGCGACATGAGCCTAGTTAGGCGTCTACGGATCCAACGCCTACGGTGGCTAGGTCATGTAGAGCGTATGAACACCACAGCTCCGGCCCGAAGAATCTTCGAATCTGAACCTGTCGGGCAACGCAACAGAGGACGCCCGCGTTTAAGGTGGCGCACCCAAGTGGAGAAGGACCTCAACCAACTTGGTGTGCGAAACTGGAGACAGCTAGCCAGGGATCGCGCTAGTTGGAGAGGCATGTTGGTTGAGGCCCAGGTCCATCCCGGACTGTAGCGCCACACAAAGAAGAAGAAGAAGAAGAGTACCCGTATAGGGTCAGTAGGTTAGATGCAAGAACGATGCTAAGATAGTTAAGCTAGTTTTAAGTATTTTTGTCTGGAATTTAAGAATATATAAAACAAAAATATATATATATAAAAAAAAAAAAAATTGTCACATAACGAATGTCGAATTGAACAATCAACTGAAAAGATTCCGGGGAACGGAGGAGATACAAGAAGAAACTTACGTTCAAAGCGAAGAAATGAAGTGTGAATGTTCAATGAAACGTATAAAAAGCGATGAAACTGGGAGATATAATGTGCGGCTGCCCTGCAAAGAACATGCAAAGGAGCTTGGATCATGAATCAAGGAATAAGGCCTTAGAAAGATTTCTACAAACAGAAAAGAAATTTGCACAAGACAAGCAATTGCACAAGGATTATAATGCTTTCTTACAAGTATACTTAGAACTTGGACGAATGGAGATGGTCAACTCTTCTGCAGAACCTACAAATGAAATATACTATTTTCTGCACCAAGCTGCCTTTAGGCCAGAAAGCTCCACCACAAAATTACGGGTAGTTTTTGATGCATCCTCCAGAACTAGCTCAGGAATAAGTCTAAATGACAAAATGTTCACAGGCCCGGTAATACAACAGGATTTATTGAGCATACTAATAAGACGGAGAAAGCATCAATTTGTATTTCGGGCAGACATCGAAAAGATATATTCTTCTTTCTTCTTTTTGTGGCGCTACAGTCCGGGGTGAACCTGGGCCTCGGTCAACAATCCTCTCCAGCTGGCACGTTCTTTAGCCAGCTGCCTCCAATTTCGCACTCCAAGTTGGTTGAGGTCTTTTTCCACTTGAGTGCGCCGTCGGGTTCGTGGTCGTCCTCTATTGCGTTGTCCCACTGGCTCGGAGTCGAAGACTCTTCGGGCTGGAGCAGTGTTGTCCATGCGCTCTACATGGCCTAGCCATTTTAGGCGTTGAATCCGTAGACGCCTGACTAGACTCATGTCGCTGTACAGCCCGTACAGTTCGTGGTTGAATCTCCTTCTCCAAGAACCTTCAACGCAAACAGGACCGAAGATTGAACGTAGAACTTTTCTCTCGAAGAGACCAAGTGCGTCTTCATCCGCTCTTGAGATAGTCCAAGCTTCCGCGCCATACAGCAGGACAGGGATGATCAAGGTCTTATATAAGGTGAGCTTGGTCTTTCGAGAGAGGGCTCGACTACTCAATTGCCTCTTGAGCCCAAAGAAACAGCGGTTGGCAAGAGTTATTCTGCGTTTAATCTCAGTACTGATGTTGTTCGCACTATTTACTTGGGAGCCAAGGTAGACGAAGTCCTTCACTACCTCGAAGTTGTAGCTGCCTATGGTGACGTTCTGACCGAGTCGTCGATGTTGTGTGTCCTTTCTTGATGGCAGCATATACTTTGTTTTGCCTTCATTCACCGCTAAACCCATTTTTGCCGCCTCCGTCTCAATGCAAGCAAACGCTTCACTGACGGCTCGCTGAGTTCTGCCAATCACGTCAATGTCATCGGCGTATGCTAACAATTGCACGGACTTCTGGAAGATCGTGCCTCTAGTGTTGGCGTGTGAGTTTCGCACGATCTTCTCCAACACGATGTTGAAGAAGTCACATGACAGCGCGTCGCCTTGTCTAAAACCTTTTTTGACATTGAAGGTCTCGGTTAGTTCGTTACCGACCTTGATGGAGCAGCGAGAGTTCTTATTATTTGTTATTAATAAATTGAACAACTAAAACACGAGGTGCACACTTCAAGGTTCAAGAGAAGAAGGAAGTTTTTATTGAAAAACGGAAACTACCGCCATTAGTACAACAAAATCAATCAGTGTATTCAGTGACACTTTTAATATATATGACAAGTTATGTTTGTTTTAGACAACTAAACTATTTTAACACCCTCCCAGGATGACTTATTTACATAATAATAATTTTATATAGTTCCATTAAATAATTCATTCAAAAAATAGTTTCAAAACAAGGTTCAACTAAAGATTCAATTCCATAAAAATGTTATTCAATATTCATTAAATTATTTGAATTTTCAAGTTTAGATTTTACAAGACATTTGGTTAAACAATCTGCTAAGTTTTCAGTACTAGGTACAAATTGAAGATTAATGAACTTCTTATCAATTTTTTCTCTAATGAATTGTGTTTTAATTTCGATGTGCTTTGTTCTTGGAGAATAGCTGTTATTTTTAATAAGTTGGATAGCACTCTTGTTATCGCAATAGATGACCATTCCTTTGGATGCCTCGGGAAATAACTCTACCTCCAAGCGTTTGAGCCACATCGACTCTTGTATTGCCATCACGATCGATAAGAATTCTGATTCTGTTGATGAAAGTGCAACCGTGGATTGCCGTTTTGAAGACCAGGAAATCGGGGCTCCCTGCATAGTGAAGATGTATCCTGACGTTGATTTCCTGCCGTCTTCGTCACCAGCCCAGTCAGCGTCACAATAACCCTTCAAATCGTCGTCCTGAGGGGTAAAGACCAGTTTCTTGTTGATAGTTCCCTTGAGGTAGCGAAGCACTCGTTTTAATGCCGTCCAGTGAGCCATTCCTGGATTCCCAGAGTACCTGCTAAGTAAATTAACAGCAAAACAGATATCAGGTCTAGTTGTTTGTGCAGCGAATAATAGACTGCCAATAGCCTCCATGTACGGTACGTTTAGAATAGGTTCGTTTTCCTCAGGTGAGGGACACATCTTAGACGATATTTTTTTATTTGGATCAAGAGGTGTACTTACTGGGTTGCAATCACTCATCCCAAATCTGTCTAAGATTGTTGCAATGTACTCTGATTGATCGATTGCTATAGACCCATTTGACTTGTCGCGAGATATTCTAATTCCTAGAATAGAAGACGCCTCCCCTAGGTCCTTCATTTTAAAATTATTTTTAAGCATTTTCTTCAGTTCCTCCTCCTGATGCTTGTTGTTGTAAAATATAAGAACATCATCAACGTATACAGCAACAAACATCATTTGTTCATCCTGTTTCCAGTAGTAAATGCATTGATCAGCTTCACAACGTTTCAATCCAAACTCTACAAGAACTGAATTTAACTTTTCATTCCATACTCTACTAGACTGCTTCAAGCCATATAGAGATTTTTTCAATTTACAAACTCTGCCTGTTTTATCATCAAATCCTTTTGGCTGATTCATATAGATTTCTTCTGCTAATTCTCCGTTGAGAAAAGCAGTGACGGCGTCTAACTGAGAAATTTTCATATTATACTTGACACTTAGTCCAATGAGGAATCTAATTGAGGAGTAACGTGTGACCGGAGAAAAGGTTTCGTGAAAATCAATGCCTTTCTTTTGAGAAAAACCCCTGCATACAAGTCTAGCTTTGTATTTAATAGTTTTACCATCTTTATCTCTTTTGGATTTAAAGACCCACTTACAATCTGTGCATGATTTTCCTTTTGGCATCATGACCAAATCCCAAGTATTATTTCCTTGCAAAGAACGAAATTCTTCTTCCATCGCTTCTCTCCATTCACCAGAATCTTCTCTGCGCAAAGCTTCATCGACAGTTTCTGGATCGCCGATAAACTCCGCACTGAGACCGTGTTCAATTTGCTTTTGTTTTTGTGCTATACGTTCAGATCGACGAATTTCATTTTCAGCCGTAATAGGTATTTCCTGAGATTTAGCTTCCTCTTCAAAACACTGTTCAATTTCAACCGTCTCCTCCTTCATCTCCTCCCTTGATTCAATAACTTTAATCTCATCATCTGCATTGTCATCTGCATATAACTCTACATAATTCCTTTCATTGTTATCTTTATCAAAACTAAAATGTTCATTTTCAAAAAACACCACGTTTCTGCTGACAATAATGTTTCTGTTTTTGTCACAAAGCCTATATGCTTTTGACTCCGTTGAGTACCCTAACATAATGCATTCCATAGACTTGGAGTCAAGTTTCTTGCGCTTCTCTTGTGGAATGTATACCATAGCCTTACACCCGAACACTCGTAAGTTATTTAGATTTTGTTTCATACCTGTGAAAGATTCCTCTGGTGTTGTTGTTTTTTCGTCCCTGCATGGAATTCTGTTCATGATATATGCCGCAGTCATTATTGCCTCTGCCCAAAATCGCTGACTTAAGTGGGCGTCATGTAGCATGCATCTCACTCGTTCAATTAAACTTCTGTTAAGGCGTTCAGCCACACCGTTCTGTTGTGGTGTGTAGGGCGCAGATTTCTGATGCCAAATCCCACTTGCTGCTAGGTATGTTTCGAAAGCTGCGTTGGTGTACTCTGTACCATTGTCAGTACGTAGAATTTTAATCCTCTTCGAAGTTTGTTTCTCTACAAAGCACTTGAACATTTTAAATTTATCAAAAATTTCATTTTTTTGTTTGACTGGAAAAACGAATACTTTCCTGGTAAAATCATCTACAAATGTGACGAAATACCTACAGCCAGTCCATGATTTAAGAGGGAGTGGACAGCACACATCCGAATGGATAAGATCCAACACTTCTTTTGCACGTCGTCCTTCAGATTTAAACGGAACTTTTGTTTGCTTTCCCTTGAGGCATGTGACACAATTTTCCAACTTTCCTCCTTGAGTAATTATTCCGTCCGCTGCCGATTTTACCTTTCTAAGAGTTTCTTCGCAAATGTGCCCCAGCCTTCGGTGCCACAACTGATCATTAACTGATGTACGTAAAGCAAAATTATAATTTCTGTTTGGTAATTCACAATTCAATTGGTACATTCCGTTTACTTGATTTGCTGTGGCTACAAGCTCCTTTTTTTTGTTGAAGATTTGACATAAATTTTTGTTAAACAAAACTGTGTTACCCTTACTTGTTAATTGACTAACCGATAACAGATTAGTGCAAAGATTCGGAACCATATGGACATTACCGACATCAGCTTTCAATTTCCCTCTATTGGTGACTAGCTACATCTTAACGTCACCAATCTGACTAACATGAAGCTTTGAGTTGTCGGCAACAACTATTTCTTTTGGTGTGCTGGGTTTAGGATTTTGCAAAATATCTTCACGCATTGTCATGTGGACCGATGCTCCTGAGTCCACGTACCAAATCTCATTTAATTCCGATCTCCTTGCTGCCAACGCCGTGTACAAGCATTCATGTTTCTTCTCCTTCTGATGTCCTCTTCCTGGGCAATTTTTGACAAAGTGCCCTGTCTCTCCGCAGCCATGACAACGAAATCTAGTTTTTGGAAATTTTTTTTTTTGTTTTAGCTTACCAACCATTGCCTGTCCCGCTGAGCCACTTGCACTTTCATAATTCTGCTGTAATAATAATGTCTTGATTGCATCCGTAGTCAACTTAGTTGATGAATTCTCGACCGCCATCACCAGTGGCTTGAAATTTTCTGGAAGTCCTGCCAGCATTAAAGATGCAACAATTTCGTCGTCAATCTTTAATCCCGCTTTCCTGACTTTCATAGATGTCGTCACCATTTGATTGATGTAATCCTCCATATTATCACAGTCCGTGAGCTTTTGTTGTACAAGATGCTTGAGAAGTTCCACTTTTCTGCATAATCCATTATCTTCAAAGGCGCTTGTTAGGCTTTCCCACGCAGTTTTTGCTGTGACTGCATCTGCTACGTATGAGTAATTTTGCGATTCCATAAGCAAAATTAACTCCGATCTGGCCTTTAGATCTTTCTCCTGTTCCTCAGCGTTGTTAGCCGCTGGCTCCTTCTCCATACAACCCCACAGCCCTTTAATCACCAAATATGACTTGGCGGCTACTTTCCACACATCGAAATTTTCTCTTCCTTTTAGTTTATCAATTGTTACGACAGTGCCTGGGCCCATAACCTATTATTTGTTATTAATAAATTGAACAACTAAAACACGAGGTGCACACTTCAAGGTTCAAGAGAAGAAGGAAGTTTTTATTGAAAAACGGAAACTACCGCCATTAGTACAACAAAATCAATCAGTGTATTCAGTGACACTTTTAATATATATGACAAGTTATGTTTGTTTTAGACAACTAAACTATTTTAACAGTTCTCCATCGTCATTCTGCACAATCTGACGAGTTTGGCAGGGATGTCAAAACTAGACATGGGGTTGTATAGCTCGTCTCTATGCACACTGTCATATGCGGCCTTAAAGTCGACAAATAGGTGGTGGGTGTCGATCTGCATCTCTTGGGTTTTTTCGAGGATCTGCCGTAATGTGAAAATTTGATCGATAGTGGACTTCCCAGGCCTGAAACCGCACTGATAAGGACCTATCAGGTTGTTGACGAATGGTTTCAGGCGCTCACACAGAACGGCAGAGAAGATTTTGTAGGCGATGTTAAGGAGACTTATCCCCCGATAGTTGGCGCAGTCAAAGGGATCTCCTTTCTTGTGGATCGGGCAAACGATACTAAGATTCCACTCGTCGGGCATGAATTCCTCCGACCATATCTTACAGATGAGCTGGAGCATGCGCCCAACCAGGTCATCTCCAGCTGCCTTAAACAGTTCCGCGGACAATCCGTCCGCTCCAGCAGCTTTGTTCGACTTCAGTCTCGATATCGCTACCTTGACTTCGTCGAGATCGGGGGGACGGAATTCTCTTCTATCGTCGTCCATTGCTTGGAGTGGAACATTCTGCCTGACAGCGGTATTGGTGTCCTCTTCGCCGTTTAACAGTCTGCAGAAGTGATCCTTCCAGATTCTCAGTATCGACTGCGACTCTACTACGAGTTTGCCCCTCTTCGTTCCGACAGGCTTCTGTCCGATGTTTGTACCCTTTGGATAGTTGTTTCACCCGCTGGTAAAACTTTCTGACATTATTTCTGCCGTACCACCTCTCCACTTCCTCGATCGCGCGCTTCTCATGCTCCTTCTTTTTCTTTTTGAGAAGCCGGTGCTCTTCCCTTCTTTTAAGTTCGTAGAGCTCACGAACCGCTCTCGTCCTTCTATCCAGCGTCGCCTTATATGCTGCTAGCTTCGCTGAATGCGCCTGCCGACACTCGTTGTCAAACCATGGGTTTTTTCTAGGTGGCATTTTAAAACCCAGCACATCAGAGGCAGCTTCTCTAATGGCGTTTTGACAACGGTTCCACTGTTCGTCGATTGTTTCGCCTGGCCTCGATCGGAGAAGTTCCCAGCGGTCGATTGCGGTTGTAGCTTTCCAACGTCAAACTGTTTTGGTCTTGCTCTACCCCGTTGTACAATCGATATCCGAGTTTTGACCTTGGCTACAACAAGGTAATGATCCGAGTCGATGTCGGCACCTCGGAACGTTCGGACATCGAGGACACAGGAGGAGCGTCTGACGTCGATCGCAATGTGATCAATCTGGTTGACGGTTGAATGATCAGGGGACCGCCAGGTCCCTTTGTGAATGTTGAGGTGAGGGAACCGCGTGCTGGCTACAGTGAGGTTTCGCCCCGTCACGAAGTCCAACAGCCTGAGTCCATTGTCGGACGTGTTGTCGTGTAGGCTGTGTTTACCGACGACTCTGGCAAAGATTTCTTCCTTGCCCAGCTTTGCATTAAAATCTCCTAGAACGATCTTGGTGTCGTAGCTGGGGCATTGATCGTTTGTTCTTTCTAGGAGATCATAGAAGTCATCCTTGCTATCATCGTCTCTGTCCTCCGTTGGGGCGTGGGCGCAAATGAGGCAGATGTTGCCGAATGTTGCCTGGATGCGGATTGTTGTGAGGCGTTCACTTATGTATCTTAAGCTTAAGACTTCTTGCCTAAGTCTGCCTCGAACAACAAAACCGCATCCAAACAAGCGCTCGCTCTTTGTAGCAATCGCCGTAATATATGTCGCAGTTTTTCATCCTCGTTTTGCTCGGCCCATCCCATCGCACCTCTTGGATGGCGGTGATGTCAGCCTTATAGGCTTCTAGGGCCTCCGCAAGTTCATCGGCTGCACGTGGTCTGTTCAGTGACCTCACATTCCACGTGCAGAACCGAAAATCGTTGTCCTTATTTCGTTGTCCATGGTCGTCAGCAGTAGGGTCATCCGTATCCGAGGCTTGTTGCCGTCTCTGAACTATTGCGAGTTTTACACGGTGGGGAAGTTAACCCCACGCGAAACCCCCGAACCTGGAGGACCGGGTCCTGGTTTAAACCCCCGGACAAGTGGTCGCTGCATACATTGGTTCACCTCTAAGCGGCTGCAGTAGTGGTTATCCAGAGGGCGCCGCGGGGAGGCTGTATGTCAACTTGACCCGTGCATTTACAGGGATCGTTGCTGGCATCTCGCCAAGTTGAGAGCAATCAACAACTTTGCCCTGGATGCACAGGCCCATGCCCTCCTTTTTTACATTTTACACTTTTTTATTTATTTACTTGTTTTATATTGTGATTTTTTTTTATATATCATATATTATATTTGGGAAGAATTCGTACTTTTTATTCGAGTTTTTTCTTATTATACTTCTGATTCAGTTCTGTTCGGAACTTTAACCGAGAAAGTTCATCTCTTTTCAAGTGTACGTACACAACCAAAATTCCCAAACGGGATCGGTCGCCTAATGTTGAAGACTATAAGTCTTCGAACATTAAATCATTTAAAATGGATTCTGGAAAGAACAATTCTAGAACCAATTATTTCGCGGCATTAGCAAATCTACCGACTTCGGACAATGATATCGACTGTGATGAAATCTTAACTGTTTCTAATAGAAAAGCAAAAATCCCCTCGGTGTGTGTTTTGCAAAAGACTCTTAGTGAAGTTCATGCTTTACTTCGTGAAGCTCAAATTATCAATTACTTCTTGAAAAAAATGAGCATCGGCATTAAAATTAATTGTGATAGTGTTTGTTCAATTTCAAATAGTAATATTAGCCGAGCTCAGGTATATGATACATTTTTGTAACGAACCGTGCGACCAGAACTCACATAATGAATTCACGGTTCTCGTGTTCTGATAGAAAACAGCATTTGACACCAACGCAATCGGTCGCACGGTTTGATTTTGATGACTTGACAAAATTGTAAGCACATTGTGCAATTAGTTGTAGAGCTCGGCGCAGTCTGTATCGTGAATTCACCTGGTCAACAACCAGAAAATAAAAAGTAAACAAAAATATTCGCATTGTGTGTGTTCTTTTTTATATCTTTACTTACAAAATTGAAAATTGGCGAACGTGACAGGACAGTATATAATAATTTAATAATTTTGTGAGTGCTTATAAAAAAGGGGTGATACAAGTGAAAATGGAAAGTGGTGATGTGTTCGTGGCAGAAAAGGGTTTGGAGTATTACTCATCCCTACAGGAAAAAGTTGGTGAGGAAATTTGCCGTATCGCGAGGAACTACGGCAAAGCAGCGATTCGAGAAAGGTTCCTATGTATTTCCACGAAAGACTTCAACAAATTGAAACCCTTTGGATTCGGTTTGACAGGACCGATAGTGAAATCCGTGGAGCTTTCTCCAAAGAATTAAGTCACTCTTACTTCAGTAAGGATTATTATCACGCAGTAAAAGGGGTGGCAGAACGCACTATGGCAGATATTGAAAAACGGATACAGATGCCAGTAGAGCAGCAGAAGGATGATCGAAACACAGAAGATGTCGGTGAAATTGGAAGTGAGAGTGAAAGTGAAACGAAACACCTGGGAGCGAGACCAAAGAAGAAGGTGGAACTGCTTGTAAGTCTCCTGGACAAGGATCATAAAGAACGAGAAAATCGCGCTGGGAAAAAGAACCAAGACGATACTAGTCCCCAAACAAATATTATAACACTTAGAGAAAGATTCGATCTTTTAATTAATATACTGCGAAGATCACTCAGTAAATGTTCCACAGAATTGTCTAAACCACAATACAGGCAATTTCAAACAGTCCAGATAAAGAGTCTGCAACAGAACTGGGATGAGATATCTAACTTATATCAAAAGTTAGAAAATCAAATCACAGCGTTTGACGTTGAGGAATACTACGATTTACAAGAGCGAGTAGACATGATGATAATGCAGTTACATCAGCATATCAGCTTACCAGATCCAGAGAATTCCATACCAAGGATAACTTCGTCAATGAAATTGCCAAAAATAGAGTTGCCAAAATTTGATGGAAGTTATCTAAATTGGCGACAATTTCACGATCTCTACTACTTAAGGGCAAACCTCACCGGAGAAGCGCATAGTCTGATACAACATTTTCAGGCAACTGACGCAAATTATCATACGGCTTGGACAACATTGGTTGAGTATGATAATAAGAGACTGCTTTTGACGGCGCAGCTAAACAGGCTGTTTAGTCAATCAAACACATGTGGTACTGCCACCAGCCTAAAAAGACTCCACGATACAACAAAGGAGGTCTTGCAAGCTGTTGGAAATCTGGATTACAACATAAGTAATTGGGATCCCATCGTTGTTCATTTGATGCTGGGAAAATTGGATAAGGAGAGCCGCATGCTGTTCGAGCAGGACTTAAAGGAAAGTTTGTCGAGTCGAGGTTCCAGACTCTTGAAGCCATCAGCAGCCGAGAAGAGAGAAGGAAGACGTCACTCGTTGCAGCAGAAAGAAAAGTTGATGGTTCAAGTTGTATCGCTTGCAGTCAGATATTTAACTGTTCTCAGTTTTTAAATTTAACAGGTGAAGGTCGGTCAAAGTTAGTTCGCAAGTTACGCGTTTGCGTAAATTGTCTGAAGCCAGGTCACTTCTCCCAATCATGCCAGTCAAGAAAGTGTCAAAAATGTGGAAGCAGCCATAATACTCTTCTGCATCAACCCAGGACAGTTAAGCAGCAGCAGTCAAAATCAGCTGAAACTCAGCAACAACTTAACGAGATAACGTCAGGTTGCAGTCACGGGCGTTTGGTTGGTAAGTCACCCAATTCTTTTGTAAATTCTGCGGTAGGGTCGGTTAACCGCCGTATTTATTTAGCAACGGCAATTGTAAATGTCATTTCATCGTTTGGTACGCGAATACCTTGCCGTGGTTTGTTAGACTCTGGTTCTCAGCTTAATTTCATAACGAAATCATTCGCACATAAGTTAGGCCTGAAGCAACACCGAATAGAAATTCCCATTAGTGGTGTTGGGTCCACGGAAATTAAGACTGAATTTGCTGTCAATGTTACCATTGAATCACGCACTTTGAAGTACAAAACGACAATCGAGGCAAGCTTCATGTCAAGTATAAGTGACTATCAGCAGACGCACAAAATTAACAATCCTTGCTGGCAGATACCTTCCCACGTGCAATTGGCAGACCCTGCTTACTTTACCACACAGCAAATTGACTTAATGACAGGTGCCGAGCTCTTCTTCGAGCTTCTGCTCCCAGGAGAGATCAAAATATCATCCGAACTCCCAGTTTTGCGGGAAAGCAAGTTAGGATGGATCATTTCTGGTAGCGCTCTGGCCAATGAGGGTTCTTTAAGTTGCCATGTGGCAGCCTGCGAAATAACATCCTCACTGGAGGCACTCGTACGAAATTTCTGGGAGTCAGAATCTCATGAAGAACCAGTGAGACGAATGACGAAGGAGGAGCATGAATGTGAAGCCCACTTTAATAAAACCATCAGTCGAAGCCCAAATGGGCAATTTATTGTGCGATTGCCGTTAAAGCAGGACCCTAGTACACATTTAGGGGAATCGTTACAAATAGCTACTAAACGGTTTTTGTCTCTTGAGCGGAAGTTAAATAAAGGGTCAGATCTTAAGGCTGCGTATGTAAAGTTCATGGAAGAATACGAAGCTCTGGGCCACATGCGTCCGATCAGCGAAAGGGACATTGAGCATGTTCATTACGTATTACCCCATCATTGTGTAATGAAGCCCGATAGCTCATCAACAAAGCTCAGGGTAGTGTTTGATGCTTCTGCTAAAAGCTCGTCTGGAAGGTCGCTTGATGATATATTGATGGTTGGGCCAACAGTTCAACCGGATTTATTTTCCGTAATTACTAATTTCCGTCTACACCGATATGTCTTCACAGGAGATTGATATAAATGTATCGACAGATACTGGTTCATCCTCAAGATAAAAGATTACAATTAATTGTATGGAGATCACAACCAGATCATCCGTTGCAAATATATCAGCTGCAAACTGTAACATAAGGTACAGCATCCGCTTCTTACCTCGCAACCAGATGTCTGGTTGAATTGGCAGATGAACATAAACAAAAGCACCCTCGAGGCGCAAAGATTTTAAAGGATAGTTTTTATGTACATGATTGCTTAACAGGTTCAGAAAACATACAAGATGCTCAGGAGCTGCTTGAAGAAATTTGCTGTTTGCTAAAGCTAGGTAATATCGATCTTAGGAAGTTCTGTGCTAATAATCCAGAGATATTAGCCAAAATACCTCCAGAACATAAAGAGCAGTTAGTCTTCTTTAATCAGTCCGAGGTAGTTAAAACTTTAGGACTAATTTGGGATCCATGTACGGACGTTTTCAGATTTAATGTCAATAACCATAAAATTAAGAATTTATCAGAGAACGTATGCAAACGCACGGTTCTTGCAGACTTAGCACGCCTATTCGATCCTTTAGGACTATTAGGCCCAGTAATAGTTTTAGGAAAGTTGTTCCTTCAAGAGCTATGGAAGACGAAGCTAGGTTGGGATGATCCAATCCCTGAAGACCAGGCTAATAAATGGCTGAAATACTTGAGTGAATTCTGATAGCAGCTTAAGTGCATTTAGATCATGTGTATACATTAGATCCATTGACGAAAGTGGAAACATACGGGTTAACTTGCTTTGCTCTAAATCTAGAGTTGGACCCTTAAAGACTAGCACTATAGCGCGGCTGGAATTGCAAGCAGCTGTTCTAATGGTAGAACTGGTGGACTACTGTTGTTACTGGCTAAGCCAATTGACAGGGTGTATTTTTATACAGATTCGACAACAGTACTGGCATGGATTAGGTCACCTTCATACACTTGGGAAACCTATGTTGCAAACAGAATTGCTAAAATTCAAGCTAAGTCAGAAGTGGATCGGTGGAACTATATCAAAGAAGAGCTTAATCCAGCTGACGCTGTGTCAAGAGGCTTAGGGCTGCGGGAATTAGTCAATTCTCGTGATTGGTTTCAGAGTCCAAGGTTTCTGTCACAACATGAAAGCTCGTGGGAGGTATTCAATTATGATCTGCCTACCGAAATACCAGAATTTCGAAAACACAAGTCTGTGCTGACAGTATCGCTTAAGCATGATGTGCACTTAATGGATACCATTAATCACAAAAATTCGTTTAGTACCCTGCAGAGGATAGTTGGATATTGTTATAGGTTTCACAATAATTGCAGAACTCCTAAGATATTAAGAAGTACCGGTAATGTTACAGCAAATGAAATCCAACAAGCAACACGATTAATATGCATTCATGCACAAATTTCTGCATTTCCGGAAGATTACCAGTGTCTTAGGTCTGATAGGCGTATTCCTAGAGGTTCAAGAATTGCGTCGTTATCACCCTTTTACGATATCCATAAAAACCTTATAAGAGTTGGGTGCAGATTGAAAAATGCTGCCATTTTGTATGACGCCAAGCACCAAATTTTGCTTTCAGGTAATAGTCTCATAACTCACTTACTATTGGATCATTTGCATAAATTGCACATGCATGCCTCGCATAGAACCTTAATCGCTACCTCCAGGCAACAATACTGGATCTTGAGCGTAGGAAGAATTGCAAGAAAGGTTATAAATAATTGTTTTAAATGCTTCCGTTTTAATCCAAAGCCCATAGGGCAAATAATGGGAAATCGACCAATAGAAAGAGGTAGTCCATCTCTGCACTGGAGTTGATTTTTGTGGCCCCATAAAAACACATTACAAGATTAGAGGGAAGACTCCAACAAAGTCGTACCTAGCTGTGTTCGTGTGCTTTTCTACCAAAGCAGTTCATATTGAAGTAGTAGGCGACTTAACGTCTGAGTCATTCATTTATGCATTGAAAAGATTTATAGGCAGACGTGGAGTGTGCCATTCCATATATTGTGACAATGCCACCAATTTTGTGGGGGCAAGAAATGAACTCAACGAATTGCGGAAGACTCTTGAATCGGAAAAACACACGCTTAGGTCTAGAATCAATGTGTTTGGAGAATGGTATAGATTGGAAATATATTCCACCTATATCACCTCATTTCGGAGGACTCTGGGAATCAGCTGTCAAATCAGCAAAGGCACTATTGCTTCGTTATATTGGGGAAGCATCATTGACTTACGAACAATTGTCAACAGTTGTTGTGCAAACTGAAGCAATTTTGAACTCTCGTCCCTTGACTCCACTGACGTCCGATCCTAATGACTTTGAAGCGTTAACTCCAGGTCATTTTTTAATAGGAGCTCCGCTTACTGCATTGCCTGAGCCGGACATAACAGATAGCAAATTGAGTCATATCAATAAATTTCGCCAAATACAGTTCATTCAGCAACACTTCTGGAAGCGTTGGTCTTCTGAGTATCTTCATCTTCTTCAGCAGAAAATGAAATGGAAAACTGAATCACAAAATTTAAAGCCTGGGACACTGGTTGTGATTAAAGAATCCAACATTCCGCCTATGCGATGGAAATTAGGTCGGGTGGAAGAAGTCTATCCAGGCAATGATGGCATAGTGCGTGTTGCTAGTGTGAAAACGCAAACCGGTAAATATCAAAGAGCTGTGCAAAATTTGTGTCCTTTGCTGCCAAGCGTTGAAGGAAGGGAAACAATGGAAAAATGCAAAACTAAAGCTGGACATTATAGCGGTCTGGCAACATTTCTCTTCATACTCTTAGTGCTGCCAGTATCATTCGCAGAACCCAATACTGAAGTTCTTGTGAGGCAACTGAACAGTGCAGTAGGTATATACTTTGAGGACATAGGTCGAATTCGGTCACTAAATAAATGTTGGAACATATATGTATATTACAATCTTACTACGTATTGGTTCGAATTTGGGGAAATTAAATCATGTCTCCATCAGATGGAAGAGATCTGCACGACTAATATAACCCAACAGATGCATTGTAGACCAAGTGTAGATAATCTTAAACAAAGATTAGCAGCTATTGATCATAACAACGAGCTCATAAATACCTTTCGAGGGTCGAAGTATGAGAAATTAAGAGTGGCGAGGTCTCCATTAGATATAGTTGGTACGTTATCGCATAGTTTGTTTGGTATTTTGGATCAAGACGATGCTCAGCGCGTACAAAAGCAAATATCTAGTATACATGAAAACGAGCATCATATGCTGAATTTGCTTAAACAACAAAGTTCTATTGCAAATTCAACTACAAACATGCTAAAACGTACAGCAAATGAAATAAACCAACAATTTCTGGCGTTTCGTGTATATTTAACTAACACTTTATATCTTATAGAAGAGAAGCAATCATCTGCTGAACTCAAACAAATGCTATCGTCTCTAACTTCTTATCTTATATTGATAATTACCAATTTTGAAAGGCTGCAACAAGTGCTTCTAGACGTTGTTTTGGATCTAAATCATGGAAAAATCAATCCTCAGCTCATAACTCCTGAGCAGCTCAGCGAGCAACTTCAATTAATAAGAGCTAATATACCATCAACATTAAGTTTGCCAAGGGGATCATTGATAGATATGTACCGGATGGCATCGGTCAAAGGCCGCAGCCTCAACAATTCACTCGTATTTGAAGTATCGATTCCACTTACTAGCGCTGAGGAGTTCCAACTGTTCAACTTGATACCTGTTCCTATAGTCCACGAAAATGAGAGATACCTGGTACGAACATCATCACCATATTTGGCAGTCTCATTAACGAGAGACAAGTTCTTTCCATTGACTGAAATGGAATTTAGAACATGTAGGTCACTCGTATCCAGAAATTACCTTTGTAGTGAATTACATCCAACTCATATACAAACAAGCACATCTAATGGATGTGAAATGGCTCTGTTGAATCACAAAAAAGACGCTATATCTGAGTGCTATCTCAACAAGATACCACTTCAAGATTATTGGCGAGCTCTTAAGGACTCGAACATTTGGATTATTTCAGTAGTTTCCAATATAACGTGGCATCTCATCTGTGCTGATAGTACGAAAACAATCGAATTTGTAGGCTGTGGTTTGCTTGAACTTCGAACAGCTTGTATGTTAAAATTGCCAACAACTATTATAAATGGCCGTTCTGGTTTTAACAGTTCTATTCGAACTTCATTCATTCCGAGCGCAAGTATCAGCACTTGGATATTTAATCGCACTACAACCACTGAAATCCCAGTTTTACCAAAGGTAAATTATATTGATCCTAACCAGTTTGCATTGCTTCAGCACAGAATTAATAACTTGACAAAAGCAGCGGAGGAGTTTCAGGAACGTAACAGTCTAAGCTTACATGACTATCATCATTATGGATTAAACTACACTCTATTGGCTGGCATGATCGGAATTGCGATTTTATATTGGTATCGCAAGAAGAAAACACCTAAAACGTCACCCGAATCTTCACGGTTTCAAGTAGAGGTATAATAAATAATTTAGAGGCCTAGAAGCCCTCAAAGGGGGGAGAATGTTCAATTTCAAATAGTAATATTAGCCGAGCTCAGGTATATGATACATTTTTGTAACGAACCGTGCGACCAGAACTCACATAATGAATTCACGGTTCTCGTGTTCTGATAGAAAACAGCATTTGACACCAACGCAGTCGGTCGCACAGTTTGATTTTGATGACTTGACAAAATTGTAAGCACATTGTGCAATTAGTTGTAGAGCTCGGCGCAGTCTGTATCGTGAATTCACCTGGTCAACAACCAGAAAATAAACAGTAAACAAAAATATTCGCATTGTGTGTTTTCTTTTTTATATCTTTACTTACAAAATTGAACAGTGTTGGCTCCCACAATAAACTGTGCACCATGTTACAATCCAAAAATTTGCAGTTTTTCGCTCATGACCTACCAACGTCAAGGTCATTTAAAGTTATTTTGTATGGCCTGGATGAAATTTCTGTCGATGAACTAAAAAATGAACTGGTGTCCCACGGCTTAAAATGTCAAAATATAAAGTTGATTAAAAAACAATATGAACGTTTTGTTGACACTTTTTATTTAGTCTTTCTTGAAATTGGTTCCATACGACTCGCCGAACTGAAAAAGAACTTTAAATCTGTATTTAAAACGCAAGTTAAATGGGACTTCGCAAGAAGACAACGTAAACGAATCACGCAGTGTTACAACTGCCAAATGTATGGATATGGTGAACAAAATTGTCACATAAAAACTCAGTGTGCTATCTGCTCCGAACACCACAAGACTAGTGAGTGCACCTCCAAGAACTTAAAGTGTGCCAACTGCAATGGAATACACAAGTCCACTGAACTAACATGTGTCAGTCGCCAAAGCTTTCTTGAAATGAGGCAAAAGCTTTCGGACAAAAACAAAACACAGCCAATAAGAAGAGCACAGACGTTTTTCGCACCTAACATCGAGGATTTTCCATCACTTCCATCCCATCGCAATTCATCAGGTAACGTAGCATCTAGGGCTACAATCACTAACATCCACAAGTCATCGAATGCGTGGTCCAAATCTACCAACAACAATACTGTGCAGAACAACCAGGAGCTTATCTCGCTAGAAGAAATTAATTCTCTCACTTCTGAGATGATCATCTTGCTCGGAAACTGTACTACAAAAGCGGAGCAATTTAATATTATAACACAACTTGCTATTAAATACTTATACAAATCGGAATAATGAACAGTAGCTTAAATATAATTTGTTGGAATGCTAGAGGCATTCGAGGAAAACAATTAGAATTTTTCTCATTCCTTAATACATATAATATTGATGTAGCATTAGTTTCAGAAACTTGGCTAAATTCTAATGATCGTTTATCAAACTCTGTGTATATATGTTATCGTTTGGACAGGGAAGAGAGAATTGGTGGCGGTGTTGCCATAGTTTTGAAATGTCTAATACTACATAAAGTACTTCCAATCATAAGTACGAAATTGATTGAAACTATTGGTATTGAAGTTCCTTTTGCTAATGGGTTATCACTAAAAATTTACAGTGCATACTTTCCAGGTGGGAGGAATTCGCCACCAAAACGATTTGACCTCCGAAGATATTTTTTGAAATTGATAAACACAAATGACCTTTTTCTAATAGGCGGCGATTTCAACTGCAGGCATAGACGCTGGGGTTGTCTTAGAGCTAATTCCTGGGGTAATATTCTGGCTGACTTAAACTGTAGGCATCCTTTTGATATACTCTATCCTCCTAATCCATCCTATATACCCGCTAATAGTAATTGCAACCCATCCACATTAGATCTATTTATAACGAATATTTCTGACCTTTTTACTCCTCCTACAACACTTAATGAACTCAATTCCGATCATCTACCTGTAATATGTAGCACTATCCTTTCCTCAGTGCAATGTTCAAATTATGTCTATGATGTGAAAAATGCTAACTGGAACTTCTTTAAGAGTTTAGTACGTTCGAAGCTAGATACCTACTTAGTTCAAAATAACAGCCAATCCCATATAGACCAAAACGTGAGTACGTTTACAAATGCTATTCTGGAAGGCTTTGAGCAGTCAGTGCCTAAGAAAACGAATTTAAGACAGGCATCTAATGTGCTACCACACTTCATTCTACAATGTATTAAGCTGAGAAACATCTGCAGATCCAGATGGAGGCGAACAAGGAATGTTGTCTACCTCATCGAATTTAAAAAAATGAACTCCTTAGTTAAATATGCTATTGGAAACTTCAGAAATCAATCATGGAACGATAGACTCCAAACTTTAGAGAAGGCAGTAAACCATTTTGGAATTTGGTGAAAGTAATAAATAAAAAAACATACCAACATTCCTCCTCTGAAGGTAGATAACTCTGTGATACTCTCTTGTTCTGAAAAAACCAATGCGCTTGCTAACAACTTTTCTATAAGTCATTCGATAACCAACAACTTTATGCCAACCACGGATATTAAATCTTCTGTCGAGCAATCTATTCAGTTTCTCAATACACAAACAACATTCGGAGATTTCAATCGTATTTCAGTCACTGAATTAAAACATATTATAGACAGCTTAAAAGTTAAGAAATCTTCTGGCTTTGATGGTGTTAGAAACGTGTGTCTGAAAAATTTGCCACATTTTGCTCTCACTAAGTTGACTGAACTGTTTAATTGTTGTCTTACTTTGGGACATTTTCCAACCCATTGGAAAACTGCCAAGGTAATTCCAATCTTGAAGCCTGGCAAAGACCCTAGTCTAGTTGCAAACTACAGACCAATCAGTCTGCTTAGTTCTCTCAGTAAGTGTCTTGAAAAGATCATAAAGAAAAGAGTTGTATCTTTCATTGAGAGTAACTCTATTATACCCCCTGAGCAATTCGGTTTTAGATCTTTTCACAGTACTACACACCAAGTGCATCGTATCAAAGTGATATCAAAAATAATTTAACAATTGGAAAAAGTACTGGCATGGTCATTTTAGACGTTGAAAAGGCTTTCGATACTGTCTGGCATGATGGATTGATTCATAAGTTATTAAGTGTTAATCTTTCGTTGTATCTTGTCAAAATCATACAGTCATTTTTGTCTAATAGAAGTTTTAATGTTTCCATAAATGGATCTTCGTCTGCAAATAAACTGATTAATGCAGGAGTTCCCCAAGGGTCCGTCCTTGGTCCAGTTCTATATAACATTTATACATCCGATTTCCCTACCTTGACAAATTGTAATATCGCCCTTTTCGCTGACGATACTTGCATTTATTCATCAGATGTAATTGGTTTCAACGTTGAAGCTAATCTACAATCTGCTTTAAATGCATTCAAAACATATTGTATTAACTGGAAAATTAAAATTAATGCTCCTAACACTCAAGCTATCTTTTTTACTCGTAAAAGAAAGCTTGTTTACTTCCTAGCAACAGACTTATTGTCAATGGAATTGCGGTCGAATGGAAACCGAATGTAAAATACCTTGGTATTCATTTAGACAAGCGCTTAACATTCAATCTTCATGTGCAAGAAACAATTAAGAAGGTTAACACAACTACACGAATATTGTATCCATTTATATGTAGACGTTCAAAACTCAATGTTGCTAACAAACTACTCATTTTCAAAGCTATTTTTCAAGATAATATATTTTATGGGTCTCCTGTTTGGGGTAAGTGTGCAAACAGTCACTTACGCAAGCTTCAGATAGAGCAAAATAAACTGCTTACAATGATTCTCGATTTGCCATGGCTTTTTCCAACAAAAAAATTACATGAAATGGCCAACATTGAAATGATAGCACAAAGGATTGACCAAATTAGGTTGAAATACAATACTTTGCGTTTATTAACGTTATTGCGTTAACAATGTTTACATCTCAAATCTGGCTTCATAATTTGTTTATATTTATTGTATCTATTTATTTATTTATCTTTATGTATTTATTTTTTATTTGTTTATTTATCTTTATTTATTTATTTATTTATTTATTTATTGTGGTGTGGTATTTATTAATTTATTTATTTATTAATTTATTTACCTATTTATTTATATATTTATTAAGCCATATATTTACTTATTTATTTTTATATTGATTCATTTATTTATTTACTATTTATTGCAATAGCTACAAAAATCGCTTCAATACCAATTAACAATATAACCATTTTTTCATGACTGAGTTTCGCAACTTCTTCTCTCTTCTCTCCAACCTTATATGTATTACTTTTTCTTTTTTCCCGTTTCAATGAAGGTTTTTTAGTGGCTTTACCTTCCAAATTTTAAAAAATTATGTGATATTATTTTAATCAATTGTATTTATATTATAGCAGTAAGGTACTTTTACCATATCTCTGTAATTCAAAATTTTAAAATTGTATGAATTGTAGATCTTATGCCACAATAAAAGAAATGTTAAATGTTATGTTACTTCTGATTCTTGGTTCTCGGTACCGTGGAAGTTATGAGAAAGTCGCTTAGGGCAGCGAGGTTGATGGAGCGGCGGGGGTCACTCCAAGCGGTCGAGTACCTTTCAAATTTGTAGAGGATCGCGAGGCGGTCAAGTCGAAGAATGAGGAAATAGATGAGCTTTTGGAGAGTCCTCCACTGCGGGGCTCTTCGGAGTTCAAGAAAGCTCAATCGAAAATAGAAAGGGCAATGGCAAGACTTGGTAGGTCGCAACCCGTGTCAGAGGAGGATAGTGAAAAGAAGAAACAGCTAAAAACAGAGCTGGTAATATTGTTGGCTAGCCTCGAGGGTGACGAGCCCCTCGAGGAAGAAGAAAAGGGGAAGGTTGCCTTAGTGGGAGGAAGCATGGGGGAAGGGCACGCCGCAGCGGTCGCGGGCGGTGCTGCTGACAAATTTCTTTCTGCGTTGCCGGAAAAGGTAAAGAACCTTTCCAAATGGGGACTGAGTTTCTCCGGTGAGCGTCGTGGGTCTTCCCTAAACTCCTTCCTAGAACGTGTGGAAGAGTAACGTGAAGACAGAAAGGTTAGCGAGGCTTTACTCTTTAGGTCGGCCGTAGATCCTTTCAGTGGGAAGGCGCTTCTGTGGTATAGGGCGATTAGGACCACAGTAGGGTCGTGGTCAGAGTTGGTGAGGGAACTCAAGTTGGAGTTGCTCCCTCTCAACTATGACGATTTGTTATTGGAGGAGATCCGACGTCGTACCCAAGCGAAGAAAGAGTCCATAGAGGTCTATGTGGCGATCATGAACAATATGTTCGGTCGTCTCACAGAACCCCTATCGGAACGCCGTAAGTTGAGTTTGTTGCAGCGGAATTTGGCTCCGTTCTATCAAACACAACTGGGTTTGGCAGAATCGAAAACCATCGCGGACCTCGTGGGACTGGGTAGGAAGTTGGAGATGTTGCGAGCCAACGTGGAAACGTTCACTCCACCCCCAACCACCAGATCAACAAATCTTCTAGAGCCGGACTTGGCGTATGTGACCGTAGAGGAGCCGGGGATAGCGGCCACACGGACGGACCCACCACCAAAGGTGCGACGAGAGGTCGCACCGCCTACGCCGAAAACAACACCACCAGTGGAGCGCCGAAAGAGGTCACCACGGAGGGTGCAAAGGGAGGCACCGCCACAGAGATTGCGTGAAGAGAGGAACGTCTCCAGAGAGATGTTCCACCATCAAGAGAGTGGAGAGCAACAGCATCGAACGCGACGTTGATTCAATTGCAATGGGGTCGGTCACTTCTCGAGAACTTGTACAGGTGCGAGAAGGTGTTTCGGGTGCGGGCAGACTGGGGTAATCTTGCGTGATTGCCGAAGATGTTCGGGAAATTGGTCACGACCTCCTGCGGCAGCAGGGCGGGAGCGTCGGGGACAATAGGGAGGCTGCCTGCTGGCAACCAGTCGGGAAGGATAGCTCATTTAGGTTACACGTTAGAGGATTCAGGAGGATGATGTACGCGGAGTTAGTGTTTATGGGGTTAGGCTGGTAGGGCTTGTAGATTCTGGGTCATCGCGTATAATTGTCGGTAGGGAAGGTTGGGATAGGTTAGTTGGATTAGGGCTTAGATTAGCGCAGGGAAAAACGAGTAGGGTAGTTTTAGCAAACGGTGCAGGAGGTATTAGGGACAATGAGCTATTTTGAAGTGCGAGGAGAATCATTTCTCGTAGACTGTCTGGTCATTCCCTCCCTGCCAAAAGCTTTAATTTTGGGGGCCGACTTCCTTAGCCGAGCGAGGATAGTTTTGGATTTGGGCTTCGGCTAATGGAGCTTCCATAAACAATCCACAGCTTCGGTGTCCGCGATCATGGAAAGAGCAGATTTGAGCGAAGACCAGGAGAGACAGTTAAAAACACTTGTTGAGAGCGCGTTTCAGAATATGCCTTCAGGCATTGGGTGCACTCATATGGTAGAGCATAGGATTAGGACGTCGTTTGAACCAATAAGGCACAGGTACTATCCGGTATCTCCTGCGGTTCAGCGACATATAGACAGCGAGTTAGAGCACATTAGTGAAAATGTTGTTATAGAGAAGTCGAACAGTCCAACAGAGGGGCTAGCGAGGCTTCATTCTTTAGGGCGGCCGTAGATCCTTTCAGTGGGAAGGCGCTTCTGTGGTATAGGGCGATTAAGCGCACCGTAGGGTCGTGGTCAGAGTTGGTGAGGGAACTCAAGTTGGAGTTCCTCCCTCCCAACTATGACGATTTATTATTGGAGGAGATCCGATGTCGTACCCAGGCGAAGGAAGATTCCATAGGGGTCTATGTGGCGATCATGAACAATATGTTCGGTCACCTCGCAGAACCCCTATCGGAACGCCGTAAGTTGAGTTTGGTGCAGCGGAATTTGGCTCCGTTTTATCAAACACAACTGGGTTTGGCAGAATCGAAAACCATCGCGGACCTCGTGGGACTGGGTAGGAAGTTGGAGATGGTACGAGCCAACGTGGAAACGTTCACTCCACCCCCATCCACCAGATCAAAAAATCTGCTGGAGCCGGACTTGGCGTATGTGACCGTAGAGGAGCCGAGGATAGCGGCCACACGGACGGACTCACCACCAAAGGTACGACGAGAGGTCGCACCGCCCACGCCGAAAACAACACCACCAGTGGAGCGCCGAAAGAGGTCACCACGGAGGGTGCAAAGGGAGGCACCGCCACAGAGATTGCGTGAAGAGAGGAACGTCTCCAGAGAGATGTTCCACCATCGAGAGAGTGGAGAGCAACAGCATCGAACGCGACACGGCGAGGGTCGCCGCAACAACAAACTCGTTGATTCAATGGAGAACTTGAAGAGGTGCAAGAAGGTGTTTCGGGTGCGGGCAGCCTGGGGTAATCCTGGGGAGCGTCGGGGACAATACGGAGGTTGCCTGCTGGCAACCAGTCGGGAAGGAAAGCTCATTTAGGTTTCACGTTAGAGGATTCAGGAGGACGATGTACGCCCATATTTGGGAGTTAGTTTTTATGGGGTTAGGTTGGTAGGGCTTGTAGATTTTGGGTCATCGCGTACCATCGTCGATAAGGAAGGTTGGGCTAGGTTAGTAGGGTTAGGGCTTAGATTAGCGCAGGGAAAAACGAGTAGGGTAGTTTTAGCAAACGGTGCAGGAGGTGTTAGGGACAGTGAGCCTACCTTTTGAAGTGCGAGGAGAAGCAATTCTGATTGAAAATGGGGTTATAGAGAAGTCGAACAGTCCTTGGGCTTCTCCGATCGTGATGATCCGGAAGAAGCACGGTTCGTTCCGGTTCGGTGTGGACTACCGGAAGTTGAACAAGGTCACAGGGAGAGATGCGTACCCCCTGCCTTATATAACATCCACGCTGGATAAGCTCAGGGATGCAAAGTTCTTATCATCCCTAGATATCAAATCCGCTTACTTGCAAAAACCGATGGAGGAGAAATCGCGACAGTTAACGGCCTTCACGGTCCCAAATAGAGGCCTCTTCCAGTTTAAGCGGGTTGCATAATGCCTGGCTGCGACGTGGCAGCGATTTATCGACGCGGTACTAGGCCCTGACCTAGAGCCACATGCGTTCGTATACCTCGACGATATAATCGTGGTTACGAACAACTTCTATAAACACCTCGCGATATTGGCGGAAGTCTTTAAAAGACTTAGCGAAGCCGGCCTTAAACTGAAGAAAGACAAATGTAACTTCTGAATGAGCTCGTTGAGATATTTAGGATACGACCCACTCCAGACCGCTGTAATGAACCGGAGGAGGCCCTCCTCAGCTCGTTGTGCAACGGAACGGTCGTAGTTGAGTCGCCCATCCACAGTTGACCTGGCTATGTGAAACAGGAGCGGTACCGCATTCTTGTCTTGTATCAGGCCGTGCTTGTCAAAGTAGAGATATGCTTCCGGAGGGACGAAGCCACTGCGACGTACCCTCTCGTGGTACTGTGGGTTGGGGTAGTAAGCCCCAGAGATCAGGTTATTAACCGAGTTCATCGCTCTCGCAGTGTGGCCTCGAATCGACTTCACCTGGAAATTGTCCACTCGTATCAGGTGCGCCCTGTTGTATAAGACCTCATTGGAGTAGCATTTTATGTACTGCGACTCTGGTGTTCTGTAGAGGCGAAGGCAAGCCCTAAGACAAGCCCTCTCAAACGCCCGAATCTTTTCCATCAAGCTTGCATTCACGTTGAACCACACGGGACAGCCATAGTTGAGCATTGGCTGTATAAGGGCCATGTAGCAGATTACCTTTACCCTTGCATCGAGTTGGTTGTTGTAAAACAGTCTCCTTGTAAGGGCGAAAGCGCCTCGGGCCCTGGCTAGAGCAGCATCTACATGATTGTTAAAATATAGATAATGATCTAGCTAGATCCCCAGGTATCTGACTACAATCCTTTGCGCCAGTGGTTGCCCGTGCCGTCCAACGATTGAGAACTTTCGCCAATTCTTTTTCGTATCCGCCGAAGCCTGTTACAACGGCGTCCTGAACAGAATGGTTTCCGACTTTTGAAAGTTGATATTCAACTTTCAGTCATCGCAATCTCTCATGAATGAGTCGAAGTAGTTCATATATGATAATGTAAATCTCATGGAAACCGTCACCAAAGAACTGAATGATCTGATAGAAAGCAACAAAAAATAGGATGAAATAAATTAAAATATGCAAGCTCAAATTCACACATTAGAGCAACAAACGATTAAAAACAACATTGAAATCAAATCCATTCCAACCTCTACACAGGAAAATCGAATTGATATTGTGAAGGCAATAGATAACACCATCAGCTTCAACATAGCTGACACTGATATGACCGACATATACCGCACAAAAACCAGACATCCTGAAAAATCTGCTATAATTGCAACGTTCGCATCAAGCATTTCCAAGATGAAATTCATAAAACAAAGTCGCTCAACTCGCTCCGTCAGATTGAAGGCAGTAATGCAAAATACTAACAATAACAACAACCCGAGCGCAGCACTGCAAGATGCGACGGTGTATATTAATAATCAATTGACTTCACATAATAAACACTTGATGTGGATGGCAAAAGAAAATGCAAAGCAAGAAAACTGGCGATATGTATGGGAGAATGCCGGAAGAATTTTGGTCAGACAAAATGAAAATATGCCGCCGATATTTATAAAAACGCTAAGTGATGTAAACAAAATTACACGCTCCCAATAATCTTACTAAACTGTCAACTAGAAGCACGAAACTGTTATATGTCATATGGAGAACTCAAACGAAAACAACAGCTTACTTGTCAACGTGAATTGTAGGGTAATAGACGGTTTTAGCGGCATCGATAAAAGAGAATTTGTGAACAGCAAATGTTGTTACTTATGTTTTAATATAAGATCTCTTAGAAAAAATTGGCATGATTTCTGCTTAAATGTAATGCAGTCCGAGAATGTTCTTAAAATAATAATCCTAGTGGAGACAAATATACAAGACGAGGAGCAAGGCTTGTTTACTATTAATGGTTTTAAAACGGAATTTTTTAATAGAAACCAACGTAGAGGCGGTGGTGTCTTCACGCTTTCGAATGACATACAGTATGAACGAATAAATTCTGAAATCGTTTCGTACGAAAATATAAAAAATCGAGTCGAGGAAGACAGCAAAAATAAGTACATTATGGGAGTATATAGAACACCTGGTTATGGTAAGAAGGCGTTTATTGAAGAATTCAAAAACAATGTAGGGCAACTGGATAAAAACGACGAGATTGTCATAATGGGTGACTTTAATATTAATGTGAATGATCTGAGTTCATACGGTGTAATGGAATACCTAGAAATGCTGGCTTCACTAGGGTTGATGATTGTAATTACTGAGTACACCAGGGCTGATTTGAAACTGGCTCAAAGTCGATAATTGATCATGTTCTAACAAACACATTGGATCACCACAGTTACTCAGTTGTAATCGAATGTAGTATCACGGATCATTATCCACTATTATTATTCCCAGGCGTAAATATATCAGCATTAGAAGACAAATGGATTAGTTCGTCATACATACGTAACACACACGTAACTGAACTCATTCGTCAAATTGGAACGAAGTTTTAAATGAAAGCGATGCCACTTTACTTTACCAAAAGTTCCTAAATAAAATGGAGGATATATACAAAAAGTCAACATCAATAAGATCAATAAAAAATAGAAGAAAACACAATCCATGGATGTCTCCCAACTTGATTGACAAATGCAGAAAGAGAGACGAACTCTACCGAAGGTGGAAAAACAATAGATTAAGCCGATCCTATGAAGTGGAATATAAGAACTACCGAAATAAACTCAACAGAGAAATATCTACGCACAAATGCCTCTTTTACAACATTAAGTTCGGACAAATAAGATCAGACGCTCGTAAAACAGAGTTTGATAAACGAAATAATGGGAAGAAAGAAACCCGGCGTCAACAAAATATATTCGAAAAACTTTCCCAATACAACAGGACTCACTGGCTTAACTAGTGAATGCGCCAAATATAATACACCATTGTGATTTGAAAACATCGATGCACATCAACACTGTCTTAGACAACTCAATTTATGTACAGGAAACAAATACCTCAGAAATGTTATACATCATTAATGCACTTGGTGAAAATAAATCGCCAGGAATCGATAGAATACGTGTGATCCACATCAGGAGACATGCGGATATCTTTTCCCCAATTCTATTCTTTTCCCCAAATTTGTAAATCTTAGTCTGATACAAGCTAACATACCAGACATTTTAAAAACAGCTGTTGTAAGGCCGAAATACAAGGGTGGTGTCAAAAATCTTCTGAGCAATTACAGACCGATTTCGATACTACCTGTCGTAGAAAAGTGCATAGAAGAAGTAATTGTTAACAGGTTACAGAATTTCATCGGACAACATTCACTAATTCATAAGAGTCAGTACGGCTTCCAAAAGAAAATAAAAGCACTGGTAAACTTTTAGGACAATTTGCCAATACTATCAACGAAAGCTTAAAAAAAAGTTACCATGTACTAGTCTTGTTTATGGATTTTAGCAAACCTTTCGACACGCTAAACCATACAAAGCTAATTCAAGCACTTGAACGCATAGGTATACGAGGACTAATGGCAAACTAGCTAAGAGACTATCTGAGCAACCGATCTTTTCGTGTTAAAATTAACGAGACATATAGTCTAAAAGAACCCGCTCAATATGGAGTCCCTCAAGGATTCAGGTTGGGCCCACTCCTCTACATACTGTATACAAACGAGCTTCTAAGAATTTTCAAACTGAGCACTCCATTTGCTTATGCCGATCATACAGCGATTATAGTGCGTCACAGATCCTTACATACAGCTATGGAAATTATGCAGGGAGAATTCGATTTAGCAGTGAAGTGGTGTCATGACAACAGATTGATGATCAACGCATCCAAAACAAAGATGATGCACATCAGAAGTCCTCAGTTTAAAGCTACCCAACAAAATATTTAATATAGGAATGATAGCTGCAGTAGTTCAACCAGTTGCGTAATCGACATAGTAGACAACTACAAGTATCTTGGAGTTATCATCGACAGTAATCTGTTATGGGACAAACACATTAACCGGTTGCGTATGAGCCTTAAAAGAGCTGTGTACCAACGTCAGTTCTTAAACAAGTGTACTTCGCCCTGTTTGAGTCAAAGTTAAGATACGGTATATTGGCATGGCCAAAATACAGCGTTGAAGCAAATATGTGCAGACAATCGTCGCAATGTTCCTGAAGAAGAAAGGCTGAATGTACTTTTTTTTTTTTTTTTTATAATTTGCGCGTGCTCAAGGGGTTATTAATACCCTTAATTGTCCGGGGTCAAGACACAGCACGGGCCGAAGGTATAGAGGGAGAGAGAGAGAGGAGGTACCTGTGCACATTGGTCTTAAACATCTGCGGGTTGTAATCTATGGGGAATATTAAGCTGGGAAGAGCATTCCATATTCGTGTGGTGCGGCTAAAAAACGAGTCTCTAAATTTCACTGTGCGTCCGAAAGTAGGCTTAAGGGTAAACTGATGAGCATTCCTGGCGAGACGTGTATTGCGGGTGAATTCAAGGAGAGGAGGAATGCAGTTGGCTAGCTCACTTGAGCATCGTTTGTTAAAATAACGATAAAACACGGACAAAGAAGACACGGTACGTCGATGTTCAAGCGAGTCTAGTGAACCCGCGATATCGTTGTCTCCTATAAGTTTTATCGCTCGCTTTTGGATTCTATCTAGTAGGTGCAGGGTGGTCTTGGGGGCACCAGACCAGATATGAGCGTTATACTCAAGCTTAGGACGAATATACGCCTTATAGATTAAAGCCAAATCAGAGGGGGTGAAGTATTTCTTGCATCGATTAAGGAAATCTAAACATTTCGCGGCATTTTTGGCGACCTCGAATATATGGTCGTTCCAACTAAGTGTTGTGTTGATGCACATACCGAGGATGGAAAGTTTTCCGGTTTCGTCGATACAAGCGCCATACAATCGCCACACACTCCAAGTTGAAAATATCTTCAAGATGACGCTGATCCTCCTCACCAATCAATCAAGAAAGAAACACAAGACGACGTGCTGAAAACAGCTGAAAATAGAGGTCCAGAGCTATTAAACACACTCCCCCTAGAGCTAAAAAATATAATTAACCTTAAAACTAGAAAAATAAAATAAAGGAATTCTTATTAACCTCTAATTATTAATACAGTCAACATTTTTGTTATAAAGGAGAGAAGTGGTAGAACCGTGGCTGTTGTACGCAACATGCATTCATCTGAGAAAATTGGACATCACAGAAATACGAGAAGGAAAATGATCTACATCGTGAGCGACAAGGGGTCAACGACCTGATGATGCATGCATTCCCAGTGTAGACCTAAAGCAATCAACATCTTAAAAATAAAATCAAATTCATAGAAAAGAAAAGTTTTTTTTTCATATATCTTGCTCGTTGCGTTTCTCTCGGTTGTCCGTTTCTCAGCGTGCTCGCGAATGTTTTTACTTCACGGTTTTACTTCAACCTTTTGTTGTTCCGCCTCCGGCAAGCTTATTCTTGAGCTGAACATTTTTTTTTGCTAACTGTCCTTGCGACAAAACATTGGTCCTTCGAGACGGATCGAAATAAGGACATTAAAAAAAATTTTAGTGTCAGAAAGTGAACGCGAGTGTGAAAACCAATCAGAGAAGACAATCGGAGTGTACAGTGTTGATGACTGCTACTCCTTATCCTGTAAGAACGTGCATCTGAAGCTGTCACAGCGAGGGAGCAAAGCCACTTCTCGAGATAGTACAGCGAGGGAGCAACTTTCTTATAATATTTCTTACCTTTAATTCACTGATCATATTTGATCATAATAAATTATCTCGTGTGTTGTGTTGTGTGTTCGGGGAGGGATCATTTATCATTTTCGTACGCATGATGAGCAAATCAAAGCTCCCAAATTGAATCGATGCAGTGCAGACGATTTCGCGGAATATCGCCGCTGATTACAAAGCATATTCTAACTTAGATGTCAAAAAGAAATCTGTGCATATGTATGAGGCGCGGTTGGCAGATTTAGAGGCATCCTTCGAGGAGGCCAGGGTTCTTCATCAGACAATTGTTGAGGCTCCTACCGAAGAAATTAAGGTGAGTTATATGGATGCTCTCACTTTTCACAAACTGAAGGAACTATATTGTGATTATTCCTGTGAATTAAAGGAACAGTTGGCAACAACCGAAAGTCAAATTGCCCTTAACAGATCACTAAGCGCTTTAAACACGCCATCGGTAGAACTTAAGCTCCCTGCAATTAAAATCCCCACGTTTGACGGTTCTTTAAACATGTGGCCAGAGTTTAAGAATTTGTTTGAAGCGATGGTCAACAGGAACGTGTCAATATCTGATGCTCATAAGTTGCAATATTTAAAAGACAATCTTACGGGTGAAGCAGCTCGACTTCTGAGAAACACCGATTCAAATTTCGAATCTGCTTGAGCGTTGCTCGTGAAGAGATATCAAAATATTCGTCTGTTGAAGGATAATCAGTTTAAACTACTCTTCGATCAACCTCAGCTTTTTGCAGAATCGTCCGAAGATCAAACGAAGTAAGGCAGTCCCTAAAGAATCTTGGTGTAGCTGTAGAGTCATGAGAGGATGTAGGATGGGAAGCACATATATCGACACATGTAGACTATTCTAAATTTCATTTTAATGAGGTCTAGAACCTCGGACGTCATTGGACAGTCCTCATCTGGTGTCAATCACCATAAACAAAAAATATCTCCAAATTCGGTTCGGGTGCATAACTCTACAGTCGCAAGTAAGTGTGCGCTATGTCACGGCTTACACTCGATCCGAAATTGCTTTAAACTCAAAGCTCTCAACGTCACAAAAAGACAGGAATTTGTCAAGAAGCACAAACTATGCTGCAACTGTCTTTCAAGTGCACATTTTACAAAATTCCTGTTCTACGTGTCGCCAAAAACATCACTCGCTACTGCATATAAACGAAGCATCGAATGTCTTGCGTCGCACTGACCAGGTACCACTTCCACAACCAATCAACTCAGTTCTCGTTTCTGCAGCTCTGACCCCTCAACCAGAATTGTTTCAGCAATTGTTTCGTTGCCGAAAACAGTCAACCCCCTGTTCTTCTGGCTACTGCCATCATCAAGGTTATCACACCTGCTGGCCAACCGTTACTGCTGCGAGCGTTGATCGATCCTGGGTCACAGGCTTCCTTTATCACAGAGGCTCAACTTCTAAGGATGAAAAAGGAGGGAAACCGCGTGAACATAATTGGAGTTGGAGAAACTAACGCCAATAGCTCAGAGTGGAAAGTAATTTTCACAATCTTATCCACTGTAAACAAGGACTTCAGTCTTCAAATAAGCGCTTTAGTTTTCAACAAACTTGCAGCCGTCCTTCCCACAACCAAGGTACTTCGGTCTGATTGGAATCATCTCCGCAACTTAGAGCTTGCTGATCCAAGGTTCAACAAGCCTAACCGAATTGATGTGCTATTGGGAAGTGATGTTTACCCTTCAATTATACTTGAAGGCGTACGAAAAGGTGAACCGGGCACCCCGTTGGCACAAAAAACTGAACTGGGCTGGGTGCTATCGGGGCCCATCTCGATTAGTGGCCAATCACAAGTATCCTCCTATTATATCAAAACAGAGACTCAAACTTAAGACCATTTGCTCAGTAGGTTTGGGGAATTGGGGGAAGTTCAAAGTCGCAAGATGATGACGCCAGAAGAAGAAGAATGTGAGACCTATTTCTGCAGAACACACCAACGGCAACCTGATGGAAGATATGTTGTCCAACTTCCATTCAAGGGCGGGTCGTTTCCATCGCTAGGTCTGTCTCAAAGGTCAGCAATCAGTAGGTTACTTCAGTTGGAAAGAAAATTCCAAGCAAATCCGTCGTTTCATGAAGACTAAAGGGTGGTCCATGAGTACAAGGACCTCGGGCAAATGACGGAAATCCAACCAACTGATATAAAATCTCCTCAGTACTGGACTTTGCACTTGAAATCTGCTGAAAAACAGTGCATTCACAAATAATTTAAAACACATACAGGTTCAGTGCAACAGAGATGCAGCAACAGATGGGAAATCTGCCAACTTTACGAGTGAATTAAGCCAAGTCCGTTTCAAACGTCAGGAGTTGACTATGCTGGTCCTGTGCAACTAAAAGCGTGGAAAGGTTGGTGCAACAAGGTTACAAAAGCGTACATCGCGATTTTTGTCTGTTCCTGCACGAAAGCAGTTCACCTGAAGTTAGTCAGCGTCTACATCACATTAGCATTCCTCGCAGCGCTTAAACGTTTCACCGCTCGCCGTGGTATTTGTACAAATCTTTACAGCGACTGCGGCACGGACTTCAAGTTTGCCGCCAATCTTATGGAAGCAGAAAGGTCGTTCATGCCAAAGCAATGGTCAGACGATACTGCAAAAACACTCCAAACCAATGGAACCCAATGGCATTTCAACCCTCCTGCCGCTCCGCATTTCGGTGGGCTCTGGGAGGCGGGTATGAAGTCTATGAAGCACCACCTGAAGAGAAGAATTGGACACTACTGTCTTACGCTCGAAGAATCTGCAACCGTACTGGCGCAAGTCTAGGCTTGAATGCATGAATTCTCGTCCACTTTGTCTTTTAACGGACGATCCTGATGATCTCTCGATCCTAACACCACGACATTTTCTAATTGGAGAGGCACTAAACACCGCACCGGAAAGGGACTTAACTGAAATGAAGGAGTCTCATTTGAAAAGATGGCAGCTGCTGCAGAAAATCCACCAAGATATTTGGAAAAAGTGGAAGTCTGAATACTTGGTCCGATTACAACGTCGTTCAAAATGGTTAACGCCAAACAACGACCTCGAGGTAGGACAGCTAGTGTTCCTGCCTGAAGAACAAACGCCCCCCACTCTCTGGCGTCTGGGCAGAATCACACAAACACACCCAGGAGTATACGGCAAAGAGTCGATTCTAACCGAGTCGTAACGGTTAGAACTGCAACATCTTCGTTTCAACGACCAATAGCCAAACTATGCCTTCTGCCTATGGTGAAGTAGCCGAGTTCCCTCCAACACATACACACACATATAAATATAATCATTAATTTTCCTTAATCTAACTACATAACATACATAGTATAACTCATCATTGCCACACAGCTTTTACCATATCTACACCTTTTTTCTTTTTATGCATACACCGGTCACACGTCATAAGTCCAGGATCTACCAGCTACAGCGAGACAATTACCCTGATGTCCAAGTTCTTTCCCGGTGGCTCGGCAGGATGTTGCAAGCAACATGCATTCATCTATGAAAATTGGACATCACGAAATACATCACAAAAACGCCGAAGGAAAATCAACAGACCCCAGCCAGCTGACGACCGACGGCATTTCATCAACTTTGGGAGATCAGAAAAAGGAGAAAGAAAATGATCTACATCGTGAGCGGCAAGGGGTCAACGAGCACATTTTGGCTACTCCCACGATGCGATGTAGGTGTGAAATATGGAATGTGCGGAATGCATGTGAGTGCCAAGCGTACGAAGGTGGCATTCATCCTTAGCTTGACCGTGTAAGGGACACCAGCTCCCAAAAGTTTGCTCGTGTGTTGCGAAAATTTTGTACCGTGTTCAGTTGATAATATCGTAGTGGCTCGCTTTCGTTGTTTCTCCATACGATGATTTGAAATCATCGGTCATCTGAATGGATTATTATTTGACGATACATCTTTTGTATATCTGTGCAAAAAACGTATCGTGGTAAGCGGAATCGAAGCAATCCCGATATTCCAGTTGATGTTTTTGATGAAACGTCAAAAACTACACGAAGTTTTGTAGTACTGCTGTCCTCTTTGAAAACACAATGGTGGGGAATGACGCAGTTTGGTGTTACCATGTCATTAAAGTCGAGTCATTAAAATCGTTTCTGTCATATGACCTAGATCTTCGTATTCCTTCAAAAATTGGCTATATTGATTCATCACTTCTTTGTTCTTTGCTAAACGCCGCTCAAGAGCGAAAAATCTGTTGATAGCTATTTCATTGGAAATGGCAAGGGTTGATGGATTCCCATAGAATTTCAGTTGGGCCGTCATTGCTTTCTGCGTGTTTTGTACAAAGTGAGTTTAACACATTTCTTCAGATTTTGACAACTTGCTACGCGCCGGTTCAACTTCTTCCAGGTTCCATAGTCTCTCAATCATCTGATGGAGGTTATTGTCATCAAAAGTTGAGATGCCACACGTTTTTTGTTATGTTTTACCTACTTGTCCAGCCAGAATCCACCCGAGCACCGTATTTTGTAATGTAGGTAAATTGGTGGCCAACCGTATCTGTCCAATGGAGAGTAGTTGATGGTAGAATTCTGCACCCAGGAGAACATCAATGTTGTCGGGATGATTGAACTTCGGATCTGCCAATAAAATATTTTGTGGTATAGGCCATGATGAAATGTTAATGTATTTGGAGGGTTGTTGTAGTATGATTCGGCAGAACAAATGCTTCAAGATGAGTATTCAATCCAGTTTTTGTTGACTTTACGTTCACGCGTTGATGGGCTTCCTTTTTTTCCATCGCCAATCCCTTGAATACTCATTGAAGAAGTTATTTTACTTAGGCCTTGTCTCTTAACTAGGCGTTCTGTTATCAGGTTTACTTGATAACCTGAATCTAGAATGGCTCTGCATTTCGTTTTCTGTCCGTTGGTGGCAACCAGTTCTACGACTGCGGAACTCAGAAGTAAGTAATGATTTCCTTCTGAACTCTTGGATGCTGCTAGCGTTACTTGTTTTGTCGTATTCTGATGATTGCTGCCACTTGGAGGGTTGTTGTTGAAGGGACCCTTAGTGTTACTTTCACGATGTAGCATTGTTCCTTTGTCCACACCGTAGACAACTTCTTGAAGGACAATTGTGTGCTCCATGGCCGTGCCTTAAGCAATTAAGACAAAGCTTATGTTCTTGCGCTAACTGAGAACCTTGTATTGGCTACAATTGTATGAAGTGGTTGCAGGCAAATACTTTGTGCATTCCCGTTTTACAAATCTTGCAATTCCGATTGTTGTTGTTACTTGACGTCAATGATGCACAGAAAAGTTAAAAAAATTGTCTCCACTGTAGGTAATCGCCATTAAATTTTGGGATCGTTTCCTTTCGGAGGTTTAATGAAGTTTGATTGATGCTCTGATGCTGATTTGATGAAGAACCTTTCACAATTCCGTTGCCCTGTGGTTGTAGCCTTATTGATAATGCAACAAGATTCACTCGTGCTAATTTCTCCATTGCAGTAAATTCCCTGTGAGTACCCAATATCTGTAGGGTTGTCATTCAATTCCCAAATGTTGTGATCTAAGGCTTCTTATATTCAATTGTACGATAATTCAATCCGTAATACTGTGGGCGTTGTGTACCCAATATCTGTGTACCCAATATCTGTAGGGTTGTCATTCAATTCCCAAATGTTGTGATCTAAGGCTTCTATATGGTGCCACTGTAGGTAATCGCCATTAAATTTTGGGATCGTTTCCTTTCGGAGGTTTAATGAAGTTTGATTGATGCTCTGATGCTGATTTGATGAAGAACCTTTCACAATTCCGTTGCCCTGTGGTTGTAGCCTTATTGATAATGCAACAAGATTCACTCGTGCTAATTTCTCCATTGCAGTAAATTCCCTGTGAGTACCCAATATCTGTAGGGTTGTCATTCAATTCCCAAATGTTGTGATCTAAGGCTTCTTATATTCAATTGTACGATAATTCAATCCGTAATACTGTGGGCGTTGTGTACCCAATATCTGTGTACCCAATATCTGTAGGGTTGTCATTCAATTCCCAAATGTTGTGATCTAAGGCTTCTATTTGGTGCCAAAAGTGTTCAATTGTACGATAATTCAATCCGTAATACTGTGGGCGTTGATCTTTCATAAGAGCTAAGTCTTCGATTAGCCTGCGCAATGAACCCATGATTGCTGCTTGCCGTCTTATTGCGCCAATAATTTTTGATGGAGTCTCTTCCACAGCTTCAACTGTTGTTTTGATTGGGTATATATGTATTTGATATGCCTGCCTTCTCCTCTGCGTTCATGATTGAACTCATTTCATCTTTAAACCGTAGTTTATACTCCCGCCATATCGTTGCTATTTGGTTAAAATAGTCGTCACGAAGTCATGACTGGAGCATTCGTCAATGATTTTATTTTTCTATCGGTCGCTTCAACTGCACTCCAATTCTTGCAGTCGATGAAGTCGCTCTTCGAAATTTCTTTTTCTGTCTGCATAGTCCTTTTTTATAATTAGTAATGACCCTTTGAATTTCTTGGCCAGTTGCAAACTGTAGCACAATCAATTATTCAAAGGATGTAATTTTATTCTAATCCTCTCCTCGATGGATTGAATATGAATATGATCCTTAGTTTGGATCTTTGTGTAGTCGATGTAGATGATGTAGACTTTGTGTCCTCTTTGTAGATCCTTGATGTGGATCTGATGCCACTTGAATGTGTAAGTTGGAGGCGTCTTATAAGAGTGATCACTGGGCAGGATCACGTCGGGGTCACCAAAATGTTCAAGAGCGTCTGCTGAATGGATGCACCAAGCACATAAACTTGGAGCGTATTGTATATGATTACACCAAGCGCATAAACTTGGAGTGAGTTAAAGATGGTGCACCAAGCACTTGAACTTGGAGCAATTGCTGTAGAAGAATTAATTGATTGCACGGTTAGCATTATAGGTCAATGGCTTGACCCAGTGCGAACGAATGCAGTTTCATATTTATATTCATCCATATTCGCTGCGTCAGTACACTGGTTTAATGTTGCGATGAATTCGACTTGCTTGGTGTTTGTGTTGCGTCATCGGTGATTCAACTGAACACCTATGCTAACCCTATTACACTTTAAAGTCACCACAATTACTTCTTTGCTGCCTTTCATGCTCACACTTATAATACTTTGATGCCCCTTATACCAAATCCAAAATTTAACTGTCCAGCTTCGACCGGCGACTCACATCTATACCAGCCAGAACTCTTTCCAGAAAACTCTGTCGCCATCTGACTGTGGAATTTTCCTTTTAGCAACTCTGTGTGTACATTCGGGGTTGATTATGTATAATATCAGGCAGATGAGGAGGAGGAGGATATAAGGGAGCTCTCCGACGTAGAGGATAAGCAGAGATTACTGGACGAGTAATCAAGGAAGCTAGGCGCGATCGCCAAGATAATGCGCGAAAAGTTTGCGGCTAAAAAAGCGTCTGTACTGCAACAACAACAAGGAGTGCAGCAGATGTAGCTTCGGCAACAGCAGCAGCACGAAAAGGAACAGAAATAGAAGCAACCTCAACAAAAAACACCGCAGCAGAACCAACATCACCCTAAGGCATACTGTGCAACTGCATGGCAGTGCACAAGGAATTTAGGCTGAAGCTGGCTGAGGCGGGGATGGAGTCTTACTCCTATATACCAAGAGGAGAAAAAATCCAAAGTCTGCTTATTAAAAACATGGGCCTAAATACGGACACGGAGTAGATCCTCGGTGTACTGCGCCAGGTGCAGAACGATGATGTCCAGATCGCGCGAAATAAATAATTGTAGACTTAGTTCTTTTTTAAAAATATATTAGTATATTTTGTCTATTATAGGGTCTAAAATATTTTATAATAATATGGCCGCTGTCTTAAGAAGGGCTGCACCGTAGTATTCACTTTAAGTTATTCTTACAACTAACTTATGAAAATCTTCGAATGCCAGAAGAAGGTAGTAGTAATTACTTCACCTACTTCCGCAACATTCTGCAATCGACAATTCACTTGAAGCTAGCCCGGATCTTCGCGGTGAATGTAAATTCACTAAGAGGGACAGATAGAAAACTAACCTTCGGTCACCTGTTAAGAGACCACAGCCCTGAATGGTTAGCGAAACGAAACCCAATCAAAAGCACAAACTCAGGTATAGTAATTATATATGTAATAGTTCGGAGAGATCTCACATACTATGGGGCGGAGTCGCTCTTCTAATTAAGAAAAACCTTTCCCATAACATCATGTATAGCAATGAAGCGCGTAGATTTCAGTTGCTGGAGACGTGCACAACACGTATATCGCTCTTGAGAGGTAGCCGACTATATGTGATTCCTCTCTCTATGCACCACGTAGATCAAATCTTGATCACATTTTCATTTCAGAGCTCTTTTCAAACTCCTTCTATAAGCCCCCGGCAGGGCACGGATGAGAACTATTTTACAATAGCAGGAGACTGCAACAGGGTGAACGCCTTAAACAACTGGTTGAATGAGCATGATGAGTTGCGGGCAGACCTGCTTGTAACCGAGATACCATTATACATCTTAAAATTACACTAAGACTCACTGGACACGATTCTCCAGGGATTTATCCACCGAACTCTGTTCGACTGCTATAAATTCACCAACGAACAGAAACTTTACGAACGAAGAGGTTGACGGGTACCTCAGACAAATAGAAAACGCCATAAAATAAACAATGGACAAGACAATTCCGAAGGTAGTGCACTTCGATGACATTGATGTTTATCGGAATACCAACATTGACCTACTACACGTTACTTAAAGTACACTGCTGTCAAGACTTAAACTCTTGCACATATGGTTTACAGACCCTAGAAATCCGGAAATCAGATCCCTGAAGTTAGAGATCAAAAACCTCCAACAACTAATAAAAATCAATTTCAGTTTAGCTATAAATTTGCACTAGAGCAACGAAATCCAAAACTTTAGTTAAATATCAAATCATTTTATGTTTTTTGACAAACATATGGAGAAGGTTCTGACTAGCACTAGAAAAAACCCTTTGCTGTGGCAAGTAAGCTGTTTTACAGCAGCCATCTTTATACACGGGTGAAGGTTCTCATAAGGCCAATCATGGTTTATGGTTGTTCACTGTGGTTCAACGTTCCCAGATGGAAAGGAAGGGATTATTCGACAGGCGGTGCCTTAGGACATGTCTCCGGTGGTATCGAACACCCGAGTCTGAGTACAAGAAGTACTTTCCTAAAGAGGTCTTGTACAACAGGACAAACGTGAAAAGGGTAGACAATTTTATCATTAAACTAAAAAGATGTCACATTGCAAGAAAATCTTCGGGGCTTATTAACCCAATTATATGTACCATGAGAAGGTGCGCTACAACCGATTTGTTCCACCTGAAGCATTCCTCCGTTTGGATTCGATCGGCCTGATATGCGACTCCTCTACGGATCCGATGTCGTCGCGAACACGAGGATCTCCTCTGGTTCAGTAGGGACGGCACTTATTTTCGTGTTTACTCCAGAACCAGTCTCCCCCTGCCCAACATATAGCTCATGTATTTGGTTTAACGGCCCACTTAGTAGATTAAGGGATGAAATATTTTTTTATAAGTATAGATTTAAGATAGATTTTAGACATAGTCGTCTTTTACAAATTAGTCCGGAAAAATGAATGCTTTATTATAGCGACGGATTATGGCACACAGGTACATTTTTGCGTACCTGTGTTCAATAGTCTAATGACGACAGAGTGTCATGGAAAACATGCTGGTTGATATAATTACCGAAACGGCGGCCGAGGCAGCAGAGTTTACTTTGGATTTTGGATAAAAGTGACAAAACAGTCGTAAGAGTCCGCCAGAAAAGAATTTGTGGAATAAAGTAATTGTGTACACTCACAAAAAGTGTAGGAACGTTTAAGAAGCAAAGTGCAATTTAAGTTAATGAGTAGTCACAACCCAATGTTCGAAGCCTTTTCTCGGACAATTTAATTTCTGATTACCTACACACACACAGTGTTCTTGAAATTTTCCATAGGATTTTTAAGATAAATGGCATTATGTCATATTCATAGTATCCACATGGATTATACAATTTTCTATTGATTCCCTGGTTTCATCACATCTGAGCATGTTAATAAGAAAACCAACTTCTTGCAGCACATGTCAACTGATCTTGGTCATTTAAATAATAAGTATAACCATCCCTCCCTAATTTTGAGAGCAGTATGTAATAAAACCATCTGTAATTTTGTATTTGAGGGTTGTAAAATGTAAAATGCTTGTAACATGCCCACGCTTTTGAATATTATATACTATCCCAATAGTCTCCCTACGGTTGCCATCATAAGAGCGTTTTTCCTACTTTGTATTAGAGTTATTGGGATTTCGAGATTCGAGAGTTTCGAGATTAGCCTAAGTTGTTTGTGTGGTTGGTTCCTCAGAACTGATTTTTTTCATGACGCTGATTTCTAACGGCATTAGTGCGAATGGTGCTATCCTTGTTAGTATAATTTCTTGTGTTATCATTCTTATCATGAAACCTATTCTGCATAGTTATTTATTAGAGTCGTTATATTGTCTTCTATAATTGGCAAATGTGTCGTAACTGTTTCCTATTTTAGTTCCGTGTCTATACTTACTTAAGGTGGCGCTACAGTCCGGGGTGGACCTGGGCCTCAACCAACAAGCGTCTCCAGCCAGCCCGACCTTGAGTTTCGCACGCATAGTTGGTTGAGGTCCCTTTCCACTGACGTGCGCCATCTGAATCGCGGTCTTCCTCCTTCCTCTCGCAGGACTGGAACCAAAGAATCGGCGATCAGCAAGAGTTATATTTCGTTTGATTTCAGCGCTGGTGTCATTGTCTGAATTTGACTACCTCAAAGTTATACCTGTCTGCTGTGACGTTCTGACCGAGACGTCGGTGTTGGGTGTCCTTTCTCGTTAACATCATATACTTGGTACTACCCTCGTTTACCGCTAAACCCGTCTTCGCGGCCTCCGTTGCAATACCCACAAAAGCGCCACTGGCATCAGCGTTCTTCCGATAGTGTCAATATCATCGGCATATGCGAGTAGTTGGACGGACTTCTGAAAGATTGTTCCTCTGGTGTTTGCGTGCGAGTTTTGAACAATTCTTTCAAGAACGATGTTGAAAAAGTCGCATGACAGCGCGTCGCCTTTTCTGAATATTTTTTTGACATCAAAGGTCTCGCTTAGGTCCTTACCGGCGTGCATTCTCCATCGTCATCCTACACAAACGGACAAGTTTGGTAGGGATGCCAAAACTAGACATTGCTCTGCAGATGAGATTTTGTATGCGATACTAAGGAGACTGATGCGTCTGTAGTTGGCGCAGTTCAAAGGGTCTCCTTTTTTATAGATCGAGCAAACAATGTTGAAGTAATATTTATCGGGCATGTTTTCCTCCGACCATATTTTACAGATGAGTTGGTGCATGCTCCTTACCAAATCATTGCCTGCGGCTTTAAAAAGCTCGGCGGGTAGGCCGTCAGCTCCAGGAGCCTTGCTGGATTTCAGTTTAGATATGGCAATCCTCACTTCATCCGGGTCGGGTGGACGGAATTGTTGATCTTCATCGGCCCTTACATTGGGGTTGAATGGTTCGTTTGGCCTGCAGAAATGGTTTCTCCATATCTTCAGCATCGACTATGACTCTACTACGATGTTTTCTTGATCATCGGTTCGGACCTTATATGCTTTACTGGTTTACTTTACCCTTTGATTAAACTTCCTTAGCTCATGCCTGCAGTAATATCCTTCTATTCTGCCCATCGCGCGCTTCACATGCTCCTTCTTTTTTCTCCTGAGAATCCAGTGTTCGTCTCTCCTCTTCTGTTCGTAGAGCTCCCGAGTAGCTCTTGTCCTTCTTTGCAGTGCCGCATTCGCCTGCCAACACTCGTGGTCAAACCAGGCGTTTAGTTGTGGTGGCGTCTCTTACATCAGAGGCGGCATCTCTTATGGCTTTTTGGCAATGCTGCCACTGGTCTTCAATACTTGATGTTGGCGGCGTAGGATTTTTTTAGAGGTTAAGGGAGACACGATCGGAAAAGAATTGGGCAACCTCTTGTGATAGTAGCCGGCTGACGTGAACTTCCTAACAGATTTTTTTTGTCTTGCCGGTGTTCGGGATATCCGCAACCTTACATTGGGTACAACAAGGTGGTGGTCCGAGTCAATGCTGGCACCTCGGAACGCTCGGACATCTGTAATACTGGAGGAGTGCCTTGCGTCGATCGCAATATGATCAATCTGATTGACGGTTGATTGTTCAGGAGATCGCCATGTTTTTTGTGAATATCAAGATGTGGGAATCTTGTACTGGCTACTGCAACATTTCGCCCCACAGCAAAGTCGATCAGCCTAAATCTGTTATCGGATGTGGTGTCGTGTAGGCTGTGCTTCCCGACCGTACTACCAAAGATGTTCTCTCTTCCTAGCTTTGCGTTAAAATCGCTAAGGACAATTTTAATGTCGTAGCATTGCTAGGAAAAAATATATTAGTCCAAACCGAAAAAAATTACTATGGCCCTCTTCAAACACGCGAAAATGATGATAAGGAAGATGAAATCGTATCTAACCCAGTGAAAAAGTGTAAGTTCCGCCTATAAAATTGCTTCAAAAGTCGTGTGATTTTGTGCATTCAGTTATGAACAATTTGAAAATTGGCGATAATTCCGTGAAAAAAATGTCAATCGGGATGAAAATTATCAGCTGTTTAAAAGCACAAGACTGCTAAAGCTTTTAAGATCGTTCTGCATGGCATGGATGAAATAAATACAGAATATTTAAATACTTAATAAAACAAAATAATTAAAAACCTTATTAAACTTGGAATAAAGTGTATTGAAGTGAAAAAAGTTGTTAAGAAATTCGAACACAACAGTGACAATTTACATAATTTCTCTTGAAAATGAATCTGTTAAGTTAAGCGAACAAAAAACATCGCTCTATTTTCCATACCCAAGTCAAATCGAATTATCAACAAAAGCTCAAAGGTAAGCTCACGCCACAACTGTCAGATGTTTGGCCATGGAGAGTGGAACTGTCACGTTAAGACCTGTTGTTCGATCTGCTCTGGCACACATAAAACTGCTGAATGTAATAACACTCTTGCTCACATATGTTGCAAATCGGCCGCTCGTCAGGCGCATTGTTCTGGTCATACTCTCCTAAAACCGATATCGATCGCTTCTCTGATTTTAAATGCTATAGAAATGACAGAATCGGAAGAAAAGGTGGCATGAGGTAAATGAATTATGTTCAAATATTTTAAACGTGGTTGAAAACCCTGTCCCGAAAGTTCCAAAACAAACATTTTCTCCAAAACTTCCTCATCATATTTTGGTGCTCTTTAGACTAAGAAATGAGTGCAGAAGAGATTGGACGAAATACCGTCAGCCTTTTTTTGAAATAACGGCTACAGTATCTCAACAATTTAATTAGCAAGCAAATTTTTGAATTTCTCGACAAGAATTGGAACTCCAAACATAAAATGCTCGAAAAATATTATAAGCCGTCTTGGAATGTAGTCAAAGTTATCAGGAATGGGAACAAGTTTTTGCCAGTTCTCAAATCTTCTTCTAACGTGTTCTTTGCAGATTCTGAAAAAGCATATGCTCTTGCACAATCATTTTCAAATAACCACGTCGTAGCTGGTGGTCTAAGTGACCAAGGTACACGCGACACAGTGCAGAGCACTATTCAGAATTATTTCGAGAACAGCTCTCATCATCCCTTGTGCTGTGTATTTATCGGAAGACGACATTGCGTGTTTCGTCAACAACTTAAATGTTCTAAAAACAAGAGGGCTTGATCTGATTAAAAACATCTACATATATCAAACAGTTGCCCAAAAGTGGAATAAAGTTTTTTTACATTTCTTATAAATGCGTGTCTCAAAATCAAATATTTTCCTGACTCCTGCAAATTAGCCAAAGTTATTTTTTACATTTCTTATAAATGCGTGTCTCAAAATCGAATATTTTCCTGACTCCTGCAAATTAGCCAAAGTTATTCCTATACAAAATCTGGCAAGCCTCCTGAAAATCATGAAAGCTACAGGCGAATAAGCTTGCTTAGTAACCTTTTTGAGAAAGTTATTAAAAAAGTGATTTTAAAACATATTTCTGAAAACAATATATTCCCCAATGAACAATTTGGACTTATGGCACACCACATCAAGTATTAAGAATCTGCAATCGCATTAAGTCAAACTTGACATAGAGAAAGTATTTGACACTGTCTCGCACGACGGACTTTTGTATAAATTGATGCACTTCCGGTTTCCTCCTCATATATGTAAAATTGTCTAAAGTTTCTTAACTGGTTGTCGTTTCGTAGTCCAAGTGAACAGTGGTGTTTCTGACTTAATGTTTTTCAATTATGGTGTTCCACAGGGTTCAGTTCTAGCTCAAATTTTATTTAATATATATGTATCAGACTTCCCAAACTTGCCAAGTTGTCACTGTAATTTTTGACCGCCATATTTTCTTCACATGAATTAGCTCTCAATGTTGAGAGCAATCTTATATGGATTGTCTATAAATTGGAAAACTCCGTACGTTACTTGGGTATTAATCTAGACACGAAACTAACTTTTAATGATCACATTAGTAAAACAATTAAAAAGGTAGGGGTAGCAACAAAAATGTTATACCCATTTATAAATAGGAAATCGTTACTTTCACTTGAAAATAAAATGATTATTTAAAATTGATTGATTCTTCAAGCGATTGTGCTATAATGATGTGATTGCGAGTATCTCAAAATAAAATGATGTTACATTGGCCTTGGCATCACTCAACTAAAGACATAGATAAAAAAGCGAATGTTGAATTGATTTCTGATAGGATACAGAAAATGAAATTAAAATTCCAAGAACGCAGTAGTTTTGTTGAAAACTCGCTTATTAATATTCTAAGTGATACTTAATCTCTATTGCTTATTCAATGTTACTGTGTTATATTTATTTATTTGTTTATTTATCTGTTTATTTATTTATTTATTTAAAATGTGCGGTAATAATACAATGTAAAAAAAATGTATGTACATTAATTTATATTGATGATTTAAATAAATTTTTACCAAAAAAGTACCAAACCTTTTAGATAAGCTATTGGTGTTGAGTAATAAAAGATATAAAAAAAGAATGGCATACATAACCTGTTTAGAATTTTTGATACAAATTCAAACGTTTTTAATTAAACACAGGGAAAATATATTGGATTAACATTTAAAGCAGATAACAACATGTTCACCGAAACTAAGTCAATACAAAAACATTTACATCAAGTCTTTGAATCTTCATCTACCGAGTTGCTCTTGCAAATAAACTAAATATTGAAAAAAATTATGAAAACTTGTTATACAGTGATTTTATGATTTTTATTTTGTGCATTGGCTGTGAGCTATTTAAAAGATAGTCCAATACCAATCACTTTATCGACTCTATGTGATAATAATAAAGGAAACTTGCAGTTTAGCGTCCTACAACCAAATAATGACAGCCTGAAAATTGATTTGTCGTTTGAATTGATGAGATATAGTGAAGCTTTTTATGTTGATAGTCATAAACCTCAAAGCGATGAAGGAACACAATGAACATCAATGACAACAACAACAGAAAAAATCGGATGTTAAATATTTTACTGTTGAAGAAGCTATAGAAGCATTTAGGCACGATTTGATTCTCAAAGAAAGAGCTGGAATAATTGAAAGTGAATATATATTTTAAAGGCACTTTAAATTATAAAAGGGCACTGTGTTTTTAAATATAAGATGTACTTATAATAGTAATTATGTAAGACGTTCAGTAAATATTATTTCGATGCGGATTCGTTGTTCGAGGCAGACTTAGGCAAAAAGTCTTAAGCTTTGATTATATCAGCGAGCGCCTCATAACAATCCGCATGAAGGCTAAATTCGGGAACATCAGCCTGATTTGCGCCCACGCCCCAACGGAGGACAAAGACGATGATAGCAGGAGCGGTGCGCTGGTTAGCTCTAGGTCAGAGAGGTCGATATCGTCAGCTTCCTGCCCATGGCTACCTAGAACAGGGGTCAATGCCTGTATGCCAGACCTCTCCTCCACTTCCATCGGTACCTTGTTGGTTATGGGGGCTTAGCTGAAGGATAGAGCCTGAAGTAGAGGGTTGAGGCTCGCTTGTAGCAGGACGGTCTTTCTCCTCCTCGACTACCGCCGTCGGTATATTACCGACAGATGAAGCAGTCGAGGTGGAGGGAGGCTGTTCCGCTTTCGCATTAGTCTCTCCATGTTTTTTGTACACCTTTAGGGTGATCGTCAAAAAGCCGTAGTGGATGACACCCTCCGACTTGGCAAGTGGGTCCAGCGATTCTTTGTTAATCACAATCACTGTGCCCCTTGGTTCTCTCTTTAATTCATCCAGATTTGCAACCTTTCAGTTGTGTGTAGGAAGGTTTGGGTTGCGTAGTTGGATGAATTTTTGGATTGTATCGATCTGAGGGGCTTCGCGGAAGGTAAGTGTGGGTTCTTGGTCTACTGGGGATCTGATACCTCGTTACAACCTCGAGCCGCGCCCCTTCCACACCTCTCCCAGTCTGCTTACGGCTTTTTCAAAAGATCAGGCGATCTCTGACACGTGAAAGTCACGAGCGTTATGTGATCTACAGGTGCAAGGCCTCCGTTTCGTTGTTCGTTGATCGCCGACTCCACTTTCTTCCAATTCTCCTTGTATATTTCATAGGAAGGTCCTGGGACCTTCGTGAAGGAGGCAGGAGTGCAGGAACTCTCTGTGGGAGTTACCGTGCAGGTTCTTGGTTTTTGAGGCTTGATCCTCAGCACGGTTCGTATGACATCTTGATTCCACCGGAGAGGGAGGGGAGAGATGGGATATAGTGGGAGCGAGAGAAGGGATGGTTACGTCTTAGCTTCGGGTCTTCTCATAGAGTATAAATTGCCTTGAGTCATTGACCTTTATGTCTTGGCACCGTCATCAGTGAAAAAACAAAGAAATAAAAAGCTTACTGTAGTAAATAAAAAAAAATCATTTGGACTTCAGGGTAAGTGAAAGAAAAAAAGAGAAAAACGGGCATGAATGAAGTTTTAGATATTTTGCAAAAACCTGTCTACAATGAAAGCATTATAAAAAAAGAATATCACAGTTGATTGATGTACCATATTTACAGGCATACAAAAATAATGATAAAATCAGAATATCTATTCAAAATCAAGATCTATATTTGTTACCATGTGATAGCTACATTTATATTGAAGGATTTGTAACACTGGACAATGGAACAAAATCAAGTTATGTTAAATACAGAAACAACTGTATACCGTTTTTGTTTGATTAAAAAATTGTTATGCAATCAATGGAATTGAAATAGACCGCGTATACAAGAATAACAACGTTGATTAAATATTTCGTTTCATTAAATCATAACGAGAGCACAATGCTTAAACATACTGGATGTTTTGGAACGGACGATCAATCTATTCAAAATGGTTATTTTAATTTTTGCATACCACTTAAAAGGCTTCTAGGATTTGCTGAGGACTTTATTTATATTCGAAACATGAGCTTACTATATACTATTACCTTAAAATCTGACTCGAATGCTGTCTACTCGACTGATGTACAGGAAAAAGTTCAGTTAAACATTTTGAATATCACATGGAAAGTTCCTCACATACTTAGTTGGCAGATTTTTCCAAATTAGAAATTCTCAAAATTATATGTACTGGGCAGAGCTTAAAAATACCATTTCGAAGCTGGGATTTGTCATTTTAATCCTGCTCTATCGCAAGAGTGAAAGACCTCGATTTTCAAAGTCCAAACGGAATACAAAATTGTGATGTGTCAGATGTTAAAGTGCGACATATCTATACGATGACTTGAAAGTTAATTTTAGCCGAGATCTTTACACTCTTTTATTTTCAACAGAGCTATTACATGCGAAAACCTCAACCAATGTAATCGCGAGATGAATTTGCAAATTTGGCTCCAATTAATGTGGTCGATGTAATACATCAAAATGAAGTTGTTAACACATGACCCATTGATTTCCATGTAGAACTTACAACTTACAAAAATTTGGCACAACAGCAAACTGTGTTCTCATACATGATCGTCTCGTAGAATATAAGTTATAAGACATTAGTTGCAATGTTTTTACTTTTGAGTCATTGCACTTGCTAAACCCAATCGAATTCCAATTACCTTTCGCACCGCTAGCATTTCCTTTACGTTCACCGCATACAGTCGATACAACACATCCTACGCTCTCCCAGTACCTCAATAGAGCGCACTCACCTCACACAACGCACTCATATTTCACGTATCCCAATTTCAGCACTTCCTCCATGCCCGACCACAATAGTTCGTAAGCATTCTGTTATTGTTAAGGTAGGTTAAGTTCAGTTTGAATTGAAAAATTAAAAATTAGTCTTTCAAGATCACCATACGTGATATGACATATTTGCTTAATTGGCGCGCAACGTGCAAAGTACGACTATCCCTATACGGGGAAAAAAACTGTGGGAAAACAAAAAATACTGAAACAAAATACCAAATTCCGATCGTGCAGTGAAACTAATCCCCATATGAAGCAAACAAGTGTAGAGAAAAGCTTAATATCAAAGATATTAAAAAGGAAATTCTGGTTGTTAAAACAAATAAAAGAAAAGTGTTGTGACATTTTCAAGAAACCAACAAAAAATTATGAAAGGAATTTTCATGTAAGTGTGGTGTTCCGCTTTATATTGCTTAAATTTGCAGTGAAATTTTTCCACAAAAGAGATACATACGAATTTTTTTACTAACATTTTATGAAAGAAAATATTTTTTTACAACATGGACCAAACCCAATTTCAAGCAGTTGTTACTGCTGCTGCACAAGCAGCACTAGAACATAGTAACGAAGTATTTAATGGGGAAGTCAGTGAATTGACTAATAGAGTGAACGCATTAGAATCTTCCGCAAAGGTGGAAGAATACAAACCTGTAACCATAGTGGCAGGAAAGGTATGTGACGAATCGCTTGATTTAGTAAAGTCACTGCCTGAATTTGACGGAAACCAAACCCGTTATTTTTCTTGGAGACAAGCTGCTTTTGCCGTGTACAAATTGTTCTAGGCTCACGATGGCAGTTCTATTCACTACCAAGTGGTAGCCATTATTCGAAACAAGATTATCGGTTCTGTGGATATTATGTTGTCTTCATTCAATACTGTCCTGAACTTTAGAGATATAATAGCTCGCCTTGATTTAACTTACGCTGATAAACGCCCCGTCTATCTGATTGAGCAAGAAATGTCAACTCTACGACAAAGTCGAATGACAATTAATATAAATTCACTCAGCCAAAAGTATAGGCAAGATGCGCTCAGGGTTTTTATTTCTGGTCTAAAAGACCAATGTGTGACATAATATTTTTGTCATAGTGCTATGCCCAATGCGCTCGCACTCGCTGAAGAGCTGGAGATCAGGGACGTTATGCTTTTGCTAGTTCTTTTCCCAGTCGGGACAATCAACCGACTCACTCTAATTCCCCTCATTATAAAAAAAATCAGCATGATGCTTTCCACCATGTGCTAACTCCTATGGAAGTTGATCCTTCCTCCTCTCGCTATAGGCTTAATACGGCAAATCCAGGGAGTACAAATAGAACTGGTATTTCTAATGTCCGTTCGACTTTCCCTACGGTGAACTATCGAAATATCCAACCTGTGCAAAATTCCCACCAAAGAAACAATTTGAAGGAATTTCAAGGCTTAAAACAGAAAAGACAACGCGAATCTGATCGATAACCTATCCCCAAATTACAGAAAATTAATAATTTTAAGCAAGCGCCCATATCCTCTGAGAACCAAAATCTCTATGAAGGTCGATACTATGACGAGAAGAGAAAGATCAATTGGCATACGATTTTATATCGGATGAGGTGAATTTTATAGGGTAAATCCATCTTGCAAAATGTAAGTCGTACACTAGCAGGACGGAGATAAAATTGTTGATAGATACCGGTACGAACAAAAATTATGTTAAACCTCTCGACAACGTAAAAGGTGTTAGATCAATAGATAATCCATTCCTTATCAGATCAATACATGGCACAAATAAAATTGTATATAAATGCATAATGAACACTTTCGATAGAAATACTTCTTTTTTCCTGCTACGTGGTCTCAGTACATTCGATGGTATTATCGGATTCGGATTTTTTGCAAGAAATTAACGCTCACCTTGATCTCGGCAAAGGAACGTTATCATACAATGACGGAGAAGAGAAATTATTATATTTCTACTGTAAGGATGTGAATCACATTGTCTATGATAATAAGACCATACCTATTGAAATACAAGAACAGTTTTCATCAATGATGAACCGTCATATGAAAGATTTTGCCGAACCAAATCCTTACCGTTAAACACTAGTATTGTTGCAACTATTAGAGAACAAGTGATGATGAGCCCGTCTATCCCAACGCTTATCCCTACCCAATGGCAGCTAGCAACTTTGTTAAAGACGAAATTTCTAATCTCCTTAAGGGTGGTATTATAAAACCTTCACGGTCGCCCTCTAATAACCCAATTTGGGTAGTTGACTTTTTGTCGGAGTTGACGGTTCCGAAAAACGAAAAATGCGTCTTGTTATAGATTTCAGGAAGCTGAATGAAAAAAACAATAAGCGACAGGTACCCGATTCCCGATATGACAATTATTCTCTCAAATTTGGGAAAATCGTCCTTCTTCACGACGTTAGACTTAAAATCTAGATTCCATCAGATTATATTATCTGAACAGGATAGAGAAAAGACCGTAATTTCTAAAAATAATGGAAAGTACGAGTTTTGCAGATTTCCTTACGGTCTAAAGAATGCACCAAGTATTTTTCAACCAGCCAAAGACGATGTTTTGGAGATATCTGTCAAATCTACATTGACGATATTATTATATTTTCAAAAACAAAAGAAGATCATCTTAGGCACATAAGCCGTATCCTATATAAACTTTACCAAGCCAACATGCGCGTCAAGTCAACATTTTTTAAAACGAAGGTGGAGTTTTCGGGATTTATCGTATCTAATAAGGTATAAGAACTTGCCAGACAAGATAAAAGATATTGTCAATTATGAGATTCCTAAAACACTTCGAAGACTTCGATCATTCATCGGTCTATCAGGATATTAATGACGATTTGTAAGGGACTGCCCACATTGTAAAACCCTTCACGAAATATTTACGGGGGGAGAACGGTAATGTGACTGCAAGGCAATCAAAAAATACAAATATTAAATTGGACGACGAAACCATAGGTGCTTTCAGAAAAATTAAAAACATTCTAGCTTCCGAGGATGTGCTTCTCTTGTATCCTGACTATGAAAAACCGTTTGATTTGACCACCGACGCATCCTCACATGCCCTTGGAGCTGTACTTTCACAAAATAACAGGCCCAAAACTATAATTTCAAGAACATTATCCAAAACGAAAGAGAGCTACGCCACCACTGGGGGTGAACTGCTAGCTATAGTTTGGTTTTGCAGAAACTCCAAAACTACCTATACTGTGTAAAGAATCTGAATATTTTCACAGACCATCAACCATTAACATTCGCGGGCACGAAGCGTGACAAAGACTCAGTGACAAAGACCATTCGAACTGTACAAAACCCAATAAACTGTTTCAGAAACCAGTTAATCATGAATGAAGGAAAAAACACGGATAAGATAACCAAAATAATTTTTAAATCTAGGATTAGACATTCTATTACGTTCAAAATCATAGACGATCTTTTCGAAATACTTAAGGGGACTTAAGGGGATTAATCCCAATTTTGTTAACGTTATACACTGCGAGCTTTCAATTTTGTCCATACGGAAAAATTTGTAACGGACATTTTTAACCAGAATGACCAAAGAGAAATCCTAGTAACTGAGCACAATCGAGCTCATCGATCTGTACAGGAAAGTATGCAACAAGTCCTCAATGACTATTACTTCCCTGAAATTAGGAACATGCTCAAGAAAATCGTTTCAAGTTGTAATGTATGCCGAGCGGCAAAGTATCAGAGGCATCCATTAAAGAAGAAATAAGCAAAACTCCAATACCATCTTACCCCGGTGAAATCCTCCATATAGACATTTATTCAACGGACAAACTAAATTTTTTAACTTGCATAGATACATTTTCAAAATTTGCAATTGTCATGCCAATAGGGTCTCGTGCTATAATCGACGTGAGTACCCCTCTTGATTATTCTCAACATTTATAAGAATACGAAAACATTAGTATGTGGTAACGAAGGATCCCTAAATTCAGAAACAATTAAATCAATTACTCAGAGATCACTTCAATGCAAGCATCTTTTCAACACCACCATTCCATAGCACAACTAATGGACAAGTGGAAAGATTCCACAGCACTTTAACAGAAATAGCTAAATGTATTAAATTGCAAAAAAATATTGACGATAGTACTGAGCTAATACTCCTTGCCACTAGTGAATACAATAGAACCGTTCATTGGGTTACGAAGCGCAAGCCCATTGACATCAAATGACATCATAACTGACTTAGATAACATAATTTACTCTATTATGTTGGGCAAAGTAAATGTTGTAAATCCCAAAATATTAAATGACAAAGAAATAGAATCCATAATTTGAGCGGAACACTTCACCAATGTTAGCATAAGTGAAATTTTGAATAACTCTAGACTAATAAGGCTATCATAACTGACTTAGATAACATAATTTACTCTATTATGTTGGGCAAAGTAAATGTTGTAAATCCCAAAATATTAAATGACAAAGAAATAGAATCCATAATTTGAGCGGAACACTTCACCAATGTTAGCATAAGTGAAATTTTGAATAACTCTAGACTAAAAATAATGTCAAATAACGATTTACTATTATTTTTATAAAATATCCAAAAATTCTATTAGTATGGAGGAAAAAAACAAAATTAAGTTATTTCCTGTAATACACCTAGATAGAATAAAAGTTTTAGAAACAAATGATGTTGCGGAATGTGAAAACACACATATGCCCCTAAAGAATTGTAAACAACCAACGTTCTTATCGTTTTGTGAATTAAACTCCAGTACGACATGTGTGCAGCAACTACTGAACAACAATACGGCCTTATGCAAGACATACCCAGCATCCCTGATCGATCTAATTAATGCTGTTGAAGATGGAGTTGTAATCATCAATGACCAAATCGCAAAAGTTCAGGAAGGGAACAATAAACAATTACTTTGAATGGAACTTACGTGTTTGTATTCGGAGAGAAAACAACCATCAACGATAAGGCTTACATCAACAAGAAGAAAATACCTCATTCGAACCCAGAACCTACTAGGGCACAAGTGATTAATATTTCAGAACACTATTTTTACCCTACCTCAACGAGGTTCATCTAAGGAATCTGGGTCACATCGCCACCATAAAACAAGAACTCAGAGCACAAAAAATACAGTGGCCTGTTATCCTTGCTCTTGCAATTGGCATAATTTTCATAGGATTGTTAACATCAAAGCTACGAAAGAAGTTCAAGGGCACAAATGAGAACAACAATAAAACTGTCGTTAATGCTGTTAACGTCATGGAAATTAATAAAAAAGCTTTGGTACACGGCGACGGGGGAGTAGTTATAAGACATAAGTGTCAACGTTTGTACTTTTAAGTCATTGCACTTCCTAAACCCAATCGAATTCCAATTATCTTTCGCACCGCTGGCATTTCATGTACGTTCACCGCACACAGTCGATACCACACATCCAACACTCTCCCAGTACCTCAATACACTCAATACATCAGCACTTCCTCCATGCCCGAGCACAATAGTTCGTAAGCATTCTGTTATTGTTAAGGTAGGTTAAGTTCAGTTTGAATTGAAAAAATAAAAATTAGTCTTTCAAGATCACCATAGGTGATATGACATATTTGTTTAATTTATATTCCACTTACTGGCGAAAATAAACTTAACCTCAAAACGAATAACACATAAAAATGAGCGAATCCGATTTTATAACTATAGATGTGCAAGGATGGAAAGCCAAAAGCAATAAATTCATTGTAAAGGAAATAGCCATCTCGTTTAGTTTACATGAATATCAACATCTTCTAATTAAATCACCATATACCGTTAATGTATTATCGCCTAGAGATCAGAAACAAGTGAATTGGTTGAACAAAAATTATCACAATCTTTAATGGTTTTCGGTAGTATTTCCTTTAATAGTGTACAAAAGTTTCTGAGACAAAATCTCCAACCGGATGTAAGAATTTTCACAAAAGGAATTGAGAAAGTGGAAGATCAATCATATCCTTGTTAGTACCAAGTTCGAGGTTCGTGGTTCGAAGATTATGAGTGTGAAAATTTTAAATGTCTGCAGCAACGCAATCCAAATTCCAAGATTCCACTATCATCATCAACAGAAATATGGCTGTTGTGCATTGGAAAATTCTTTGTTATTTAGACATGATGTAGATATAAAGAATTTAAATAAAACTTTTTTTTAAATTTATTGAATTTGTGTTTCTTTTATTATTTATTGATTTTTTTGTATAGACATTGTCTTAGAAATTTCTAAAAAATTAAAATGCAAGAATTAATAATTTTTTATTTTCAAATATTATTAATTGGTATTTTTGTATGTCCCCAAGCATAAGTACTTACCCCATCATTACATATATATCTATTACTATAACTTAATGCTAACTTATTAATATTTTGTGTATACAAATTATGTAATTTGGTTCTAAATATAAACATTGATCCATAAAACAATTGTTTCTTTATTAAACATTTACGATAATCTATTATATCTACACTATTAGTAACAGATTTTTTAATTCCTTTTGCTTTTTTTACCACTTCATTGGTTTCTGTGACAAAGGAATACAGTTTGGCTCTTAATCCTATAAATTCCAACATTCTTAGGGAATAATCTATAATAATATATAATAATATGGGTGCCGCTACAGCCCGTATGGGGCCAGGGCCTAGCTTCTCAGCAACCACTCGTGTTGTGCGTGCTATTGTTCTCTCACGAGTGGAAGGGACCTACAGTTTAATGCCGAATCCGAACGGCTTTGTTTGAGAACCTTTCTCTAGACAGAAAATACTCTTTGAGCATATATATCAGTAACTCGAAAGAGGAGGGGTCGTGAAAATTGTTTTCGTCGCTCAGAGCAGGAATCGAACCTACGACGTCGAGGTTGGGGTCGACGTACATCAGAATTACATGTAACTTTATTATCCAAGCAGATACAATAGCCCATTTAAAACAATATTCATCGGCGTTTTGGATGTTTATACAGGCTGTTTCAACTAATATCTGCGTTGGAAATCGAAAATATGAAGATCCTCGAAACGGTTCGAACTTATTAATGTTTATTTCGATTCTTAGAAATAATAGTAGGCCCATCCGCTATCTTTTTCTTGGAATTCTTCTAATTTGATCTTAATGTCATTGATCATAGTACTAACATGTTCCGGTATATTATCCTTTTCTGTGATGGTGTGCATTTTGTCATTATTATCTCTCACAAATTCAGAAAATAGCTCCATTTTAAATTTGAAAGCTTTCAAAATTTCAATTTCATTTTCTAACATCTCCGTTATCACACTCATACTTTTTTCAAATAATTTATCCACATTCAATATGGTCTCATCATTCTTAGAAATGAAAAATGTTTTGCTTCGGTTCTTGAAAGCGCCCTCTATACAGAACACGTTGTCGCTTGTAATCTTTTTAGCCATTATTTTATGAGTGTTTTTTCTGTCATCGACATCTTCTTCGCAAGCTAATCATCTTATGTAAACATTAAACTTACATTTTTTTTCTATGTTGCACTCCTGATGTCGATGCTTGCTCTTTCAGATTTGTTATCAGTTTTTTTCAGGTTGCATTTCTAACATTGATGAATCGTTTATTTGCGGCATTTTTCTATTCTTTTCGCCACACCGATTAAATTTTGTATTGCGGAGAAAAGATGATATATCCCAAAACTCTCTTTCACATATTTCACAGCGATACATTTTCTTGCTGATATTGTTCTAGACACCTAGGTACTATTACCTCACACTTATCTTACCGCTGATTCACAAAGAATATTAAGCTTTTTAACACTTCGCACAGCGTAACTGACGCGATGGTACTTCCACTATGCGCTTATGAACAGAGGGTTTCTTATTTTAATAAATAAATGGTCACTGACCGCACAACAGCCGACAACTAGGTCACTCGCAACCTCATATAAAATGTGTCCCAAAATAGTAATATCAAATCAGACCAACCATCTCAAGGTCAATGTTATAACAATGCTCAACTTCCTTATCAACCACAACCACACAAACCACATCAAATGGATGCGGTCAAAAAATAAATATTACAATTGCTATCGTTGATCATTTTAAGTTTCGCTCTTCTTGTCTATTTTTTTTCTCATTTTTGTTTTATTTTTAATTCATTTACTTACATGCTAGACAAAAATGCTTAAGACTAGCTTAACTAACTTAACAAATGCTCTTACACCTAACCTACTGACTCTATACGGGTACTCTAATATGCTGTACTATGTTTTATTTTATTATTTATCTTAAAGGACACACGGTTTTTCTTTTATTTGTTTGG